>JAOTRH010005997.1:6757-23728 GCA_034768845.1 Heliamphora exappendiculata
TTTTGGCTATGCGTTAGCATGATTATGTAATACATGTTATAAATAACATGATAGGTTATGGTGTTCTATATTTCTTTTATATATGAACTGTATTTCCTTGGAGACGATTAGACCGTGGTTTGGGTCTTGGATGTGCGACTCGGTTGCAGTGGTTCTTGTAAGGCAAGGGTTATGGGTTGAGTGTCAATCGCTTGGTATGTTGCGAAACTCGTTGGTGAGTTTGGTTTAGCCGCGTGAGGTTGTCCTTGGTTGGCAGACTGTTGAGTGTTCGTGTGAGCAGAGTTTTGTTCGGGTGCAGTTTAAGCATGGTTAGTGGCTTGGTTTTGGTAGATGGCTCCCCTTGGGAGAATGTTACCAGAAGTTGAAGTCGTGTTATGGATGACCTTGTGAGTAGGGGCGATGGGGTGTCAGAGACCTTAGAAAATTAGTTGTTATGACTAGATTTGTGGATAGTGATAATCCCTTCCGTTTAAGGTTTGATGTACGTGGTTTTAGCTGTGTGATGGATTAGGTATATCGTGAGCAACGTTATGTCATGAGCCGTGTACTCGGGATGGGGTATAGACAAAAACGCAGTGGATGGGAGCATAGTAATCCTTGGCCAGGTGTATGTTGAGATGACCGAACGTAAGTGATTCTGGGGATATCCCTTGCTAACGGGGTGTTGTTGGTAGTCAGAGTAGTGTCTAATGACTTGGATGTTATATACCATATTGAGGTTTGAGAATTGAGTTATGAGTGAGTAAGCTTGAGGGTATGGGGACGAATATGAGTTGCAGATATGCTGGGATGAGCATGTGTCGGGGTTGTGTTGGAATGTGTAAGGGTTCAGGTTACAGTTCAACCATGTGTTGAGTATTAGTTTTGTGGGATTCCAACGAGAATGCAAGTTTGTGATTTGGTCATTATCTTCGTGATCAGAAAATCGTGTTTGGAAATTATGCGGGGTGCATGAGGTTTGAAAGGACCGTAGAAGGGGTCGATGGTGTGATTAGCTTAGTGTTGAGACGGTGTGTCCTGAGTGTGATATGTCTGAAAGTTGTTTGTATTTGACCTTGGATTCAGAGGTGGGTATGTTGTTTGCCTATGGAAACGAAGTGTGGAGTAATGAGGTTCACCAGTGTACCGTGTAGTTTGGGTGACCTGGGACGATAGACGAGAAATCATTAGTTAAGATATCTATGATCGATGTGTGTTCAGAGAGCGAAAGTGTGGAGGTGTTTGCATGGTTGTGGGAGTTCTTAGTAACTCCGGATGAAATGCCTTAGGATTGGGTTTACTTTATTTGGTGCCGTGCGCTTTCTATGTGAGTTATTTGGACAGGGGGCTCGAGATCGTGGCGTGGCTGCGATTTACCTAGTGGGAGTTAGATTAGTGAAGCGCAACCTTGTGGATTGAGATCTTAGCGCGATGTGAATGTTGACGTGTGTTTCTGTGTATGACTGGTGATGAGCTTGTAGTCCTATGGGATGTGTTGTATAAGGTATGAGGATTGATGGTGTTCGTATGTGTGCGAATGATGTCAAAGCGTTGAGAGCTTGGTATAGTGGATGATCTGAGTATCGTGATCAGAGTTGACAGTAGTTGTGCGACTGTGGTCGAGGTGGCCTCAAGGTAGGATTTACAAAGTTGTTTGGGGGCTAAGTGTTGATGAGTACTGAGAGTACGCTGAGGTTGGGTCTTGATTTTTTGTTGACCCCTTTTCTTTTCTCTGGATAGAGAGAGCGTTTCCTTGTAGACGGTTATCTGGTGTGAGTTGTTTCATTTTGGTTTGCTGTAGATGCCGGGATCTTGATTGATTCAGATTTGGTTGTGCTATGAGGCTGTGAAAATCTCTATGGATCTTGAATTTATATCCATGTTAAGGTCCTTTGAGTGTGCCTCAGAAACTTGTATCGCCGTGATTGAGTGGTTGTAAGATTGATTCTTCGTGGTTTCAACATGTGGTTCATGGCTATGTGCCTTCTTGGATGTAGAGCGTCTGTGTGTATGACCTGGGATTTAATTGCTCCTGCGGTTGAGGACCATAAATAATTGCATGATGGGGTTAGTATTATCTTGTGGTGGAAGACCGTAAAATAGTACGTATAAGTGTGGTAAACATGGTAGAACATGGTAACCTAGTCAGAGTGTGGCTTGTTATGTGTGATGGTTGAACCGTTTGGGTTGTGTTCCCAGTGAAGTCGGGTTGGTAGACCAGGAATGTTTGTGCTTGCCCTTGTTGACAAGGGAGCTAGTGTTAAGATGTATAGTTCTTTTCTGCAGTGATCAACTGAGGAATGTTAATCGTTATGTGCATAGCGTATGGTTGTACTTCTAGCCCTTAACAGAGTGGGAATTTTGTGGGAACCATGCGACTGTGATATTCACCTGGTGGGTTTCTAATAGACTTTGTGAGCCTGGATTTGGGTTCTATTTGGGGTTTTGAACTGTTCAGAGTTCTTAGCGTCGAGGAGTGGTTGTCGACTGTGGTAAGTGTTGTGTTTTGGGTATAACCGTTGTTTGGATGGTGATCCCGAGAGTATGGTAAGGCATGAGTCAGGAAGGATTCGATGTTTGAGAAGCCTTAGTTGGCGTAGCCTGTCCGAAATGACGCGATTGCTTGGTTGGGAACAGAAGGGCCGTGATGGATTCTGTATATGAGGAAATTGCTAAGCGTAAGATGCAAGTCTTGGCTGGTTACTTGACATACAAGTCTTGGGTTCGAGTATTCTACTATTGTGAACTCAAGGGATTGATGTATTTGTTTTGCGTTGGGGTTGATATCGGGTGATGATCATCATGTTTGCTTTGTCAAATGACAGCGATCACGTCTGATTTGAGGTTGATCTATAGCCTTGGTATCAGTGATTTGATGGCGAGACGTTGGGATGTGTAGTATGTGCGGTTGCACGGGAGACATGATTGGGTTTGTGTAGGTTATTGGATACCTATGAGATGTTTTGTTTGCGTGATGTGTCTGGTCGAGTGACTCGTTGGGGTCAAGTCACTTTGTGGTTGTGATGCCGGATTGGTTTTCGGTCGTGTGGAACCTTATTTGGGACAATGGTGTGTCACATAGTGTTTTTCTAGGGTGAGAATTGTAGTTCGTGATGGAAGATCAAATAAATGATGAAGGTTTAGATGAAATGCGTTCTTTGGTATTCCAGGTGAGTTACATAAGCTTCTCACCAGAGTCGGGTGTTTGTGTTGTTGCTCATGGATGGGCGTCGTGTTAACTTTGTGGTAGCAATGTTAGCATTAGCAGGATAGTAATGTGGTATCAAAGTGGGTGGTCATCAAGTAATCAGCAGAACTTGAGTAAAGCTTGGGTGTGGAGCATGTGACTTCATGTGATCGATGTAAGGGTTCGACATCTTGTGTTTGGACTATCGGAGTTAGTCTTTGGTGTGCATTATGAGGTGCGATTGAGCCGGTGTGTGGCAGTGTGAATGAGGGTGGTAGTCTCTATGTTCTCTATGTTCTAGAGTAGAGAGTGTTTAGGGCCATGTTCCATGATGGATTGGTCTCGTGTAATGCGTTTGTCGCTGGAGTGGATTGTATTTGATGAGAGTTATGTTTTGAGGCTTGGCAATGTGAGTTAAATCTTGATCCGATATTTTATGGACGTTTCATGATTGATAGTGGTGTTAGTGGGACTTACACATGCGGGCCGTCTGTATGGACGTTGACTCTTCAAAGTTGTGTTTACTTTGTGTGACGACGGTTTTGGCGTTTCAGTTTCTGGGGGGGCATTTTTACTGTTGTACAGTGTCGCTGGGTTTGCATCAGAGATTGTCGATGGTTGAGGGGATGGTTTTTGGCTTGAGTTTCAGTATTGAATTTTGGGGATGAAATTCTTTTAAGAAGGGGAGAGTTGTGAGAACCCGATTCATTTCTTTTTTTTGAAATGATTCAAGTGTTGGAGTTCGAGTTAACTTTTAACCTCGGTGATGTTTTAAGTGCATCTTTGGGCTTATGCTTGGACACGAAAAAAGTTTCATGAAATTTCAGTGGTGGTTCAGTCGACTGAGGGTGTCAATCCAATCAACTGACTAGACAGTGTGGTGTTCAATCGACTGACTTGAGCAGTTTAGTCGACTGACTTGAGATGGTGGATATTTTTCGAGATTCCAGTAGCCTTTTCAGTCGACTAAATTTTGGGATCTAGTCGACTGGATTCCTGTATAGGGTTGAGCCTATAAATATCAAGCTCTTGGAGGATATTTTGAAACCAGAGCTTCTTGAGTAAGTTTTCTTTTTCTCCTCCTCTCTAGCTTTTGGTGGGCCCGGGGCTCAGTTTTCAGTGATCGGACAGTGGATCCTTAGTATCTGTGCCAGGGGCTTCGTGTTCATCTGGACAGAATCCCATTTCGTTGAGGTTAATTTTTCGAGGCGCCCCGTTTTGACTCAACGAGGTAGGATCATAGACTATCTTGTCGTTAAAGGGTGCTACGTGCGATTATATGCTTTTCTACCGGTTGAAAATGCTATAAATGTTGTATTTTATATTTAAACATGTTTGTTTAGATAAAAGCATATTTTACGTTTTTTCTTGGTTTATCACATGTTATGGATCTGCGGATATTCGTGGTTTTCAAAAAGGTGATTTGAAAAATAGAGAATTTGTGAAAAATTGTGAAAATCGTGTTTTAGAGGTTTGGAGCTAACCCTTGGAGTTGAGTCTCAGATTTTAAACGTTTTGATAGAAATGGTGAAAACATTTTTGAAATGTTATTTGATCTCCATGATTAATGGATGATGTGGCGGTTGACAATTGGATCTTTTTGCATGATTATGTATAGTTTGAAATATTTTCGTAGTCGAGCTACGTGCTGGTTTTTAAATGATTCTATAGATGTGCCGGGATAGCAGGTGTATTGGTGGGTGTTTCGCTCCCTTGGTTTTAGCCCGCAAATGAAGTGATTTACGTTGTTGTGATTTTATATAAAACTTGTCATTACCTAGCAGGTCTTAAATGATTCAGGACCAGGGTAATGGGCAGGAGTCTATAGTTGTTGCCTTTGTCCCTAGTGTGATAGAGTTAATACATAGGAATCATTTTTCTCGGCTGTGTGATCCGAGTGAAAAATAATGTTTTGTTACTGTTTTTCTTTAACTGTGAAACGTTATTTGCATTGTTGAAATGCATAGTTTTAAGGAAGAAAAACCGTTTTGAGGCTCGTGTGAGTTAAGTGAAAACTTGGGATTTTAAGAAGTAAAACCATTTTGAGGCTCTCGTGGTTGAGGCGATTTTTATGCTATGCAATTGCATATCCTGCTTTGCTACATTATAGTATGTTTCTACTTGATTTTGGCTCACGTTGTGGGATTTTGTGCAATTTTTTTTCAGGTGGGCATGGTCACGTAGGTTGATCTTGAGGTTCTCGGAGGTAGTTGATGACAAGACTCTTATGTTTTTTCCTTATTAGGTAGTTAATACCTTTTGTATATGGATCATGTTTGGATGTATCATATTTTAGATTTAAAAGCATGCGTAATGTAATTTTTATGGCCGTGGAGCCGATGTATGCATGATTTATGTTTTCGAGAGAAAGAACATGGGTTGATTGTTGTTTTTCGTAGTTTCTTCTTACGGTTTTCGTTGGTTGATTTAACGTTTTACAAAAAGAGTTTTCGATTGGTTTATACTTTATATAAACTCTTGTGCTTCGAGGGAGATTTTGGAACAGCCTATACTATTTTTTTTAAAAAGATTTCTTTACCCAAAATGTGTATTTTGTTTTAAAAACTTGGCTTTTGAGGCCGTGATCTTAGTTTTTTGAGCTACACTTTTAAATTAAATAAATTCTCAGTAGTGCGTTTTACAAATGTTTTAGCTTTATTTTGACTTCATGATTTTTCATCCGTTTGTGTTTGGACGGTTTTGGTGGTTGTTCGTGGACTTTTTTCGTAACCTGAAATTTGGGACGTGACATGTGGTGCTTGACAAAGCAAGTTAGATTGGATTTTTAGATTCTTCTTATTTAAAGTAAAAAAATAACTAGTTCGACAGATGAATTTTAAGCTTGAGTTTTTTTTTTAGACAGAAAGTCATAGATTGTTTTTGGATCTTAGCAACAAAAAGAAAAACCAAAGACTTTTTAGGCTTAAATCATTGGTTTAAAGTAGTTTTTAAGTATTTTATTTTTTGGCCTTTTTTGGTCTTATTTGACCCACTTAGTTCTGCAATTGGAAAAAAGCTAAACCCATAAAAATGGTAATTTATACTCACTTTGCGTGATTAAAGGATGGAATTGGCACAAGAAAGGAACCAATATATATATATATATATATATACTTTAATTTTAGTTGTCCTGGGAAAACACAATATATTAACGTTCCATTTGTTTTAATATAAATGTATTTTTTATTGTTAAAAAATATTATTTGACAAATATTTTTTGTGAGAATTATTTTTTTGTATTTGATTTTGGCTATAAAAAAAATAATAATTAGTAATATTAGTAAAAGTGTGGGGAGAGGCGTGGTGGTGGCGGTGACAACACGGGATAAGCGTGAAATTAAAGTAATGGTAATAATATGGTAATATTGTGTAATGTCTTATTAAGTTTATTTTTTTTTATTTTTTAAAAATAAAAATATAAAACAAAAGTTTTAAAATTCGTCAATACTAATTTATTGTAAAAAATATTAAATATTAAATTTAGTTGCTTTTAAGTTAGATATTCCATTATAAATATTAAAATTAGAATTTCATTTAAACTAATTAATTAAATTATTTGGTAGATAAGTGTTTATGTTATTCAAAATTATTTATTATTAAATTATATTTTAGAAAAAAATATTTATAATATTTTATAATAATAAATTTAAAACAATACTTAATATTTTAGGTATACCAATGTGCATCATAATAATAAAAAAAATTAATACTCTATTGATATGATCATCAGCCTATTGTATTAAATATTTATTTGTATAGAATGATGTGACACTTTGACCTCATTATTTTTAATAAAACAACATGTCACTTAATTTGATTCATAATTGTTTTTTTTTAAAAAGTTTTTAGAGTATTTCCAACAGTACCATTTTAAGTAGAGATTAGCACAAGTACGAAAATAGTTCTCTCTATTTTATTAATCACTTTTTATGCATTTATTTTAACACTACTTTTTATTTTAATTATTTATTTAAACTAATTTATTTATTTTCTTCGTAAGTGTGAACTCAATGGTGATATGTAAGATTCTTTTTAACCAACAACTTTTTATAGTGTTTGATCTTTCTGAACTTAGATTGGTTCTGTAGTTTTAACCAGTTTGAGGTTTTCTAAGTATAAATTGTCATTTCATGTGTAGTTGTGATTGTGTTATTTTCGATTGTGTAATTGTTTAGTTATTTATTTATTTGTTGCGTTTGAATTTTTTGATTAAATAAATTAGTGCAAACCAGTTTATAAATGAAAATTTTCAATTGGTATTAGAGTGGAATACTTAAAATTTTTCTCTAAATTTTTTAAAAGAGTAATCCTACGATTGATTTGCAAAGATAAATTTACTTGAGGAAGAAAACTTGACTACTAAATCATCTACTTATTTTAGTTCTACATTCATTTGTAAAGGTTTACAAAGTCAGTCAACTAATCATGATGATTGGTTCTGATTGCGAAACTAAAGATTGTAAGTCTCTTGAACATTCATATGAAAAATTATATTAAAAAAGTTTCAAGTTGACTATATTAAATTTAAAATTAGTTACAAAAATAAAATTACTTGGAAAAGAAAGAAAAAATCTAAAGCAAGAGTTGTCTGAAACTCAATTAGAAATTAGTCAATTAAAAAAATCAAATAGTCACCTTATCTGAAAAATTGATTGATGTTGAAAAAGAGATGAATGATTTGACTAAAACTTGCAAAAATAATAAAGATAAAATCGTTAATCTTGAAAACAATTTGCATGAGAATGCCGAGTCAAATAAATACCCTGAGACTAGATTAATTAAATTAGAATGTGATCTTGATATTTCTAATTCTAATCTCGAGAATTTTAATATAGGATCAAAAGTTTTGAATGACATTTTGAATATACAAAATGTGGCTATTGATTGTTCCCGTCTTGGATATACTGGTAGAGCTTTATTCTAAAATTTTACAGGTAAACTAAAATTTGTTAAATCTATTACTCCTACACCTGTTATTCAAAAATCATGTATCAAACCAAAACTTAATCTGCCTAAGGTTAATGTTCAAAATTTTATGCCAAAAATTAATGTTCGTAAGTTTGCAATTATGAATGAATTTATGCCCGTGTGTCATCACTGTGGAGTTAAAGGTCACATTAGACTTCATTGTTTTCAATTGTATGGTATTTTTTATTCCTATTTTGAATATTCTCATGTTCTTAAAAAAAATAAATTTTTTGACCAGATGTATGATTATAGGAAGAGATTAAATTATCCTAGAATTAGAAGAACTTCCTTTAAAATATGAACTGAAAATAATTTATCTAAACCTATACCCAAATTCTATTATGTTGAGGATCAAATCAAGTTTAGAAAAGTGGGGGTATGGAAAAGTGATTTAGACTGCTTTTGGCTAGCTGCTATTCTTAGTTTTTGAGTCTTTTTCTTTGAAGTAAAAGCAAGGATCTTCCGAACTTGGTATCAAATTAATCTATAGGTTTTTTTTATTTTTTAATTTTTTAAGTTTTTCACAAAATGACCCCATAATGGCGACCAATTTGAATTTAGTGTTTAAACTCCCTCATTTTTTTTTGTTTTTGCATATTTGACTTGAGAAAATGGCTACTTATGCAAACCTTACTTTTTCATTTGTACTAGTGTGAAAATCTTCAAAGAAAAAAAAAAAAAGAAAAAGAAGAAAAAGACAAAAGAAAAAAGAAAAAAGAAAAAAAAAGATTTTATAGTCTCTAGTTAAGGGAGAGTTATTTTATAAACTAAATTGGGTCAAAACTGATTTGACTATGTGACATTCTTATTTTTTGATAAATAAATATGACTCAGTCATATAGATCCCATACATGATTTGATCTTAGAGTCTGAAAAAGTTTCAAGTCACATATACACGTTTTTATGTAGAATCTTTTCTGATCATGCTCCTCTATATATGAACAGAGATTATCTCGAATTTTGTGTGTGTTTTTAATTAATTTGACTAGATTTTGTGGGTTCAAATATATAAAATGTGTATGAATCTTGTACTTATTCTTTAATCTTGTTCTCTACTCAAAAAGAATTATTTTTATTTTTTGTGTGTTTTTGTCGTCAAATTGTGACAAAAAGAGGGAGAGAAGAGTTTCCTTAGTTAAGGGGGAGAAAATTAATATTTTTGGTTGGGGGAGTTTTTTTTGATCAACTTGGGTGAATCCTTAGGCGACTAGAAATGTTGTAATAAAAGGGGCTCTCCTAAAGAACCCTAACTGCACACATAAATAGCGCCCCCTCAACTGAAGTTTACAGATTTTTTTTTCTTTACTTGGCAAGTTTTTTAGACAGAATTTTCTTATTTGATTTTAATTTCACAACTAGAGCTTATGCTTTAGTTAGCTTTTACTTAACACTTTCATTTTCTATTTTTTCATAATTTAAAATTTTTAATCATTTTGGCATTTTGTTTAGTCAACAAATAAATCTTATTACAAAGCTTGCCATAAACTTGTTGGAAAGTTTCATTATCCTTAAAGTCACTAACCCCATCTCTCTCTTCTTACCTGAGTCACTCTCTTCTTCACCAGAGTTATTTTTTTGAATGGAAACAACAAAAGCAACAATATTTCCATCTCCATTCATAGACTGATTTTCGCTAATTGATTTAATTAAACAAGCTAAACGCAACAAATAAATAAATAACTAAACAATCACACAACCGAAAATAACGCAATTACAACCACACATAGAGTGACAATTTTTACGTAGAAAATTTCAAACCGGGTAAAAATCGGGAGACCAATCCAGGTCCAAAAAAATCAAACATTATAAAAAGTCGTTGGTTACAAGTGAATTAATCTTATAGACCACCGTTGAATTCACAACTTACGGATATAAGCCTACTCTTGTCGAATCCACGTACACCAACTTCGTATTTGACTGCTGTTGGAATCCATTATCGAACTTCAGATGTTGACGGAATCCATTTCAAACCTTTGAGAATCCACTTTAGAGACTTCACAAACTCGAAAAGATCGTTGAAGATTTGAATACTTGATAATTTTCTTGACTGCACAGAAGCTAAAAGATCATCAAGTGAGTGTTAACTAACTTGGGAGTTTTGTAATCAATAAAGATGCATATTGGCGACTAGAGTTTGTATAATATAATAAGAAGCCACACAAAATATGAAACCTTAGCAGCCTATTTATAACAGCCCACTCAAAACCCTAACTGACCGCAACAATTTACTAGCTGTGCGTGTATGAAACGCTCGAGCGATCTATTCAACGCTCAATCGGAGAAGGCCGACTTGTAGCTTCTTGTTAAGATTGTGTGAGATATCGAGAAGCATAGTTGATCGCTCAATGGACCACTCGATCGGTTTATCGAGTGATCTGTCACTTCTTGTAGCTTTTTTAGATATTTTTGACTTATTTCTTGTTACGCTGCAATGCACAAAAATACTTTAAAAAGATCAAGTGTAAAAAATGAAATAATAAAATATACATTAATTTATCACAGATTTACCAAATAAAAAAAATTAAACTAGATGTTTAATTTCTAACAATCACCCTATTTGGTAATTCTCTGACAAAATCCAACAAGCCAAATTATTCTATTAGACCTGCATTAATATTTAACTAACTAAAAACACAAACCATACAAAAAAACTCCCCCGACCAAAAATTATATTCTCCCCAACCAAAAATTATATTTTCCAACTTACTAAAACACAAATGATACAAAAAAAAAAGACAAAAAAAAAACACTCCCAACAAAAAAAATATTCTCCCCAACCAAAAAAATATTCCCCCCCTTAACTAAGGAAACTCTTCTCTTCTCCTTTTTGTCATGAATTGACCAACAAAAACACAAGAATAAACAAAAATAATTTTTTTTTGAGTAGAAAACAAAATTAAAGAATAAGTATATGATTTGTTTACGTTGAAAAAGAACGGCATAGCGAGCGTGGTTTTGCTTGCCAAATTTAGGAGGTGTTTGGTGTTGCAAAAATTTATAGTTTATTAATTGAAACTTATAATAGATGTTGTTAGTGTTTTGTAGAGATTGTAGTTTATAATTAAAAAAAAAAAAAATAATTATAACTTGTAGTATAAAAAGAGTAAGAAAAAAGTAAAATTATTTAGGATAATTTTTCTAGTAACTTTTTGCTTTTAATAAGTTGTGGTGTTTGAGATATTAACACATCTTTTTTTTTTAAATTTTGGTTAGGAGAGTTGAATTTTTTAATTGAGAATATTATAGTCATTTTACTTAAAAAAGTTAGTGTAGTTGAAATGCATATAAATTTTTTTCTTAGGAAAAGAATGAAAAAATAAATTAGTAGTTTATAGATAGGAGCTTGTAATAGAAGTTAGTGTTTGACAGAAATTGTAGTTTGAGTGTTTGGGTTTTGATTTGACTTTTTAGTTTTTTAACATTTTAATTTTTTTTCCAAACGAGCAAGATTAATTTTTGACATTTTTAACCAAAAAAAACTTAGAAAGTTAAAATTGCCAATCAAAATCTTAGTGAAGCTCACTCAACTTTCCTAGAAGGGAGAGATATTTTAGATGGAATGTTGATTACTAATGAAATCATTGATTCTTGAAGGAAAAGAAACTAAACAAGGGCTTATTATCAAATTAAATTTTTGGAAGAAAAGTAACAAAAAAGGTGTTATTATCAAATTGAATTTTGAAAAGAGATGATAAGTTAAACTGAGATTGTTTGTTGCATGCAAACGAGGAAAGAGTTTGATTTTTGGGACAGGTGTTTTTGTTTTGATTAATGGTTCAACTACCATGGAGTTTAAGATGGAAAATATTAAGGGAAGGTGACCTTGTCTTACCATTTCTCTTTCTTATAATTGCTAAAAGGTTAAATATTTTGATAGGGAGGGTCAAGCAGTGTGACTCATTCATTGGTGTATTACTGGGTCAAGATGAAATTCCTTTCACTCATCTACAGTTTGCAGAGCACGACTATCTTTCATAATGTAGAAATGAAGGAATTAAAGAATGTTAAAATAATTCTTAGCTACTTTGAAGCCATCTCTAGTTTGAAATTTAATTTTGTTAAGATTTAATTATCAATTTCTAAACATAATTAGAAATACATCCATGCACACGCTAAAAAATAAATTACACAAGGATTTACGTGGTTTGGTACAACTTGCATATGTCAATAAGTGAGATAGGTAATTTACTATACTGTAGAATATACAATCACGAGACCAAAAAAATCTCAAAATTCAACACTCGTAACCCGAGTCTTGAAATAAATCTCGTTTTTCCTCTCAAGAGTCACCTCGATGCCCCTGATATTTTTTAGCTCTTCTTACATCTTTACTCTCTTTAATTTAACTCCCCACACAATAACTAGAATGATCAAATCCTAAAATCTTAGTCTCTATGTAATTACAAAACCTTACACGTATTAGATTTTTTATGGATTCATGACACCAGTCTAGCCTATATACACGTAAATAAAATCCTAATTATATGAGTCTGTAGAATACAAAACACACACCTAACACTCTCCACCTTGGCTTGAATTCTTTAAACCACCCTGAAGATAACCAATATCGATATTGATTCTACCATCGTCGTCAATTTGCCATAATCAAACTAGCATGGCCTGCATCTCCACACTGAGATGCTCAACACCTATTTATCGAGGTATTTTCCATCACTCCACCTATTCACCGAGTTGTAATGATTGTCAATTATTTGTCGAATCAGAAAATTACCGTCTAATTTGACTCCACATGTAACTGATCTAGGTTGCCCAGTGCATCGCTTTTTACCTTACACGTCATACCAAGTTGGTGCCTCCTTTTTTTTTTTCTTTTTTTCTTGTGCAAAATAAATATTCATTGATTAATACGAACGGAGATCAAAAATATATCTGTGCTTCGATCTCCCACCGCGACCTTAAATCGTGAACAATCAACTTTGATACCACTTATTTGGATTTAATCACCAATCTCTAACGCAAACAGAAACAAATCCATGCACACATCAAAGGAAAAATCATTTAAGGATTTACGTGGTTTGACACAACCTTTCTACATCCACGATTGAAAGTGATAATCAATTATAACTGTAAAATGTACAATCACGAGACTAAAAATACTAAAAAACTTGACACTCACAATCTGAGCCTTAAAACAAATCTCATTTTTTCGTTCAAAAGTCAACCCGGTACCCTAGTATTTTTTCATCTCTCCCTATGTCTATACCTTCTTTGAGCCAACTATCCACACAACAACTAGAATGATCAGGTTCCTATTTATATATAGACAAACCCTAAAATCCTATCTCCCAAATAATTATAAAACCTTACACGTATTATTCTTCTTATGAATTTATGACTTTAATCCAGCCTAAATATATGTAAATAAAATTCTAATTATATGGTTCTACATAATATAAGTCACACACCCAACAATCTCTACCTTAGCTTGAAATTTGCAAATCACCCGAAAATAACTAGTGTCGATGTTGATTATGTCGTCGTAGTCAATCCACTACACTCAAACTAGCATGACTCGCTACTCCACACCAAGATGCCCGACTTATTAATCGAGGTGTCCGTCATCACTTCACCTAGGTGCGAACATGACACGCATATTTTTTATGTGGAAAAACCCAACACGGGTAAAAAATCACTAGACTACCAAGTTCAGGAATCAAGCACTATAAATTGAACAGTTACAATATAACTTACAGATTTTTGATCGAATTCTCAATCTACTAGTCCTAAGCTTGTAGCCTAATCCTCGTATACCGTTCCCCACTTGATTCTAGCTGCAACGAATCTTTAAAACAGCTTCTCTTGTAGAATCCTCTATTGAAACTTAGAACGCCGTATAAGATTTCACTCGAATGATCTTCGACGTTTTGGAGACACAAACACACTTCTGAATCTTGATTTGAAGCTCTAAATATTGGAATATCAAAAGTGTTTTCATGCCTGCCTGAAAATCCTTATAGGCCATCAAAACCTAAGTTGTAGAATTTCAAACGTATTGAAATTACCTGGTTCACTCAAGCGGCCCCTTGGGCACTCGAGCGATCATATGGAAAAATGACTTCATTAAATTCTGCTTTAGTTGCTTGTACCATAAGCTTGTACTGTTGTTCCACGACTTTATCTCGGATTGAGACTCTTAAAACAAATCAGATATAGATAACTACAGCCTAGATCCTAAAGAGAATCTAATACAACTCAAACTCTTATAAACACTTATCCTAAACCAAATCACATAAGAGTTATAATCATATTAAACCACCTTGAATTGCCACATAAAATAAAATATAGAAATTAATATATAATTAATTACTTTACAATCTCCCCCTTACCAATTCTAGGTGAACACAATACTGCCTAACACAATCTAGTCTTCCAAACAGAGTTCTTCAACCAAAAAAACTTCTTCTTCTAGACTAAAAAAAAAAAACAAACAAGAAACCCAAAACAAAAAGATTAACCAAAAGATTAAAAAGAAAAAATATGCCACATGTTCCAAACTAACATTGCATGCATCCATTAAAATTACCATGTTCCAAACTAACATTGCATGCATCCATAATATATCCAACAAAACAACTATACCACCAAAACTTCAAACTATCTAAAAGATGATTAATGTTTCTATCAGTACTACTCATCTAACCCAACAAAATATCAAGGTATGTGAAGCAACCATCCAAAATAACAATCATCTAAGTATCTGAGTCAAATGTAGTCAAAAATTAATTTTACCTATCATGCCATTTTGTACTTATATCCCTAAAAAATATCCTATCAAAAACCAATTTACTTGCCACGCCATTTTGTACCTATATCCCTAAAAATATCATGTACATATATACCCAAAATTCTCCCCTTTGTAGAACTTGGAAATGCTTAGGAGGAGCTACCACCACCAAGAAGATGCCAACGTAGAAAGGTCTCAAGCTGAATGAAGCGGGTCGTCATAGTCTGCTGCAAACTGTCCATAGACTGCTGAAGAGAGTCCACCTTAGCCTCAAGAGAGGCAAACCTGGCAGGGAGAGAGGACTGAGATGATTCCCCCTTAGGCGTAGGCAGAGTGGTAGTACTCAGAATCGTGTCGTCTGAATCATCGTCATCAGCAGGAAGAGTAGCCCAGGTAATGATGTGAGCAGCACTTTGTGAAAATGTACAATGGCTGATGGATTTAGAGATACACACAAGAGTGGTGTGAGGGGCAAATGAAAGTGGGGACGAGAATGAAGGTAATCTGAAAGAAACAAACCATTGGGCATGGCAACAGTCTTGCTGCCATTTACAACTCTCAACATAGCCCGTAAGAAGATGGAAGCAAGACAGACACCCTCACCAAGGCAAATGATAAACAATTCATACCCTCACTCATGGTTAAGGTTAGACACATGGCCTCTAGGGTCTATATTTTCACTCACTATTAGGTTCAGAAGACGAAAGGTAGGAGTTATGTCTTTCTAAAAAAGGCATCCACTCACCTAAGACTTAGGAGCTCAACACAATGTGGCGGCATTCTCATCAAACGAAAAATCAGGGTCATTTGGGATTGGAGGATAGGTGTCCTCAAAGGAATAGGCATACCCCATGTACTCGGCCAAAATGTCAGAAGACATCTTGATAGCATGGCCTCGTACAAAGGTTTTGAAACTGAGGTGAGGAGTTTGGATATTATACATATTTGAGTAAAACTCCCGAACCAATTCTACAATTACCTCTCCCTCAATTTGGAGGTAACGGGCCCATCCTAATCGGTTAAAAATTTGAGGAATATGAAGATGTGCAAAGTCAGACAGGATTACCTTCTTCTCCAACCGAAGGGGCCAATTGGAAAATATGTTTGTGAGACCCTGACCCATTTTCTTTTTTCGACATTTTCGAATACGCGTTACGTGTTTTCATTCGAGTATGTTTTTACTGCTTTTGATGTATGATCGGGCTTAGATATGCATGCGGGGTAGGTTTTCGGGGCTGTGGGCCGTTGTGGCACAATTCTCGAAAATTTAAAAAAAAAAAATATTTTGGAGGTTTATAAATATCTGGAGTTAGATATTTTCATAAAGATATTTTTTAAAACTTAACTCCTAAGTTTTCTATTTTCTCTCTGCCTTCTCTCTAAGTTCTCGGGGGCCCGAGGTTCGGTTTTCAATGATCCAACAACGGATCCTTGCTTTTGGCGTCGTGGGCTACGCAACCATCCGGTCAGATTGTGATTTCGGCAAAGCTCGATTTTGCACGTAGTTTGAAGTGTCGAGTTTTGAACTCACCAAGGTAGGATTTCAGACCTGTATGTGTTATAAGGGTGCTATGGGTAATCGTGTGTCTTTTTACCGGTCAGGTTGTTGTAGATATGATTTTCTATAAAGTTGGGGTTTTGGGTATAAAATCGAGTTTTTGTCAATTTCGGTGGATGGAATCGGGTGTCGGGGGTTTCTTTTGAGGTCTTGGTGTTAGACCTAGGCATGTGGATGTTCACAGGTATTGATTTGGAGTTTGGAGGCTTCGATTCGAGATTTGGAGTGCTGAATTCGTAGCTTAAAAATGGTTTCTAGGTGAGTTCGGTCGACTGAACTCATAGGTTCAGTCGACTGAAGCTTCGTCTTTGGGTTCGATCGACTGGACCGAGGGGTTCGGTCGACAGAACCGTGTGTTGGGGCATTTTTGGTTTTCCAGTGTGGTCTTCAATCGACTGGGGGCTTGGTTCGATCGATTGAAGTATTGGGGTGTGTTTTGGTGGTTCTGTGGTTAGGTTTTGATTCTTGATTGGCGTCCTGTGGTATTCAATTGATTGATTTATGAAAATTAATCGACTCAAATACCTGTGGATT
>JAOTRH010006008.1:0-23727 GCA_034768845.1 Heliamphora exappendiculata
CGATTTTGAGGTGGGGCAATGATTTTGGAGTGATTTTTGTGATTTTCGTTAAGTATAAATGAAAATTTTAATTTTTGGACTAATTTGATGTACAAATTAAACCTGATGAGTGATTTGTGATATTTTATAAACTACATGAGTGATTTCTATTTTTTATTAAAATCAAAAGAGATGTCAATGTAATTTACCCTAAAAAAATTAGTGCACAAATTCTACCAATAGATTTAATTACAAATTAGCAGTTTTTACCTATAAAAACATGTATTATTTAAACCTAGCATATTCTTATCGATAAAAATCAATGATATATAATTGATTCTGTGTTTAAAATATGCATACAGTCCAACAGTTAATATGATAATATTTGAGAATTTGATGAAATGATACTAATTACATAGTTGCCTTTGATTGGGCTAAATAGTAGAGATTTTTTATATTTTTATTTTTTAATTAAAAAAATTTATTTTTTTAAATCGTATAAATGAGATGAATCAAAAAAATAAAATTATTTAATAAAAATATAAAACAAATTTAATAAAGTAAAAAATAAGCAATATTCAATCTGATTATTGCCAATTTTGAATTTTTTTAAATTTTAAATTTTTAATTTTTTAATTAATTTTTAAAATTTTTTAATTTGTGTCGACCACATAAATCTTAAAGTACACTATAATTTGATGAAAATAATTTAAATAAAAGAAATAAATAAGGAATTATGCAAACCTGTCAGGACTTGTAAATCAAAATTGCGGACGTACATTCAAAGAGCTGTTATTTATTACTGTTTTGTGTTTAGACTTTCAGGTACGCATGAACATTCAAGAGAGTTTCACATTTGGCCGCCACCCCGTGCTGAGTTTCACGCAAATCGCACACACTTTCTTCCTCCTCCCTTTACTACTTCAATGGACGTAGTAGCCGCAAGAATCAATAACGTCATTTCTTCTTATTCTTCTTCTTCTTCTTTGTCTTCTTCTTCAAGCGCAGCAAATTTGACTCAATTTGCATGGCGGCGTTGCACCAGTGCAGAGTCTCTCTCTCTCCAATCCAGCCTCTTATCTTTCTGTAACAGCGTTCTGATCAGTACTACCCAGCAAAGAAATCGACCGAAACCAAACTCCAGAAGCGGCATTATTCTCCTTCCCACCCGCTGCTCCACAAAACCAGGCATCGACAGCGACAATGCGACGAACAAGAACCCCGCCGCCATTGATGATCAGCAGCTGGACCCAAACTCAACAGCCCAACGCCCCGCGACGACGCTTCCAAACCAAGCACTTACCACCGCAGTTTCGAAAGGTTTGGTGCTTGATTTGGGCGCTAAGAAATCGTGGGACAGCGCGGAAATCGGTTCGCCGGTGGTGAAAAGATACATCGGCGACGATGAAGAGAGGTGGTTCATGTGGTACCATGGAAGAAGGTTTGATCACGAAACCACCAAAACTAATTATTCAGATTCCATTGGGTTAGCAGTTTCGAGCAACGGGATTCACTGGGCAAGAGGAGCGGGACAAGTTCGATCGAGAAGCGAGGTGGGGTTGGTGATGAGTTGCCGATCTGGGGATTGGTGGGCTTTCGACACAGACAGCGTCAGGCCCTCGGAGCTGGTGATAATGTCCAGCCCCAGCTACAGCGCCGTTTACTGGCTTTACTACACCGGATTCAGTTCCGACGAAGTGGAAGTCTCAAAATCTTCAAGAAAACCACCAGAAAACCCAGAAAGGTTCTATCTTCCCGTCGGAAATCAAGAAACCGGGAAGTTAGTAAAGTCTCTGCCAGGGCTGGCGTGCAGCCAAGATGGACGGAACTGGGCGAGAATCGAAGGGGATCACCACAGTGGAGCATTGTTCGACGTTGGGTCGGGGAAGGACTGGGATTCTGCGTTCATCGCGGCGCCGAAAGTGGTTCTTCACGGCGGCGGTGACCTGAGGATGTACTACCATTCCTTCGACGCTGAAAACGGGCGGTTCGCGATCGGAGCAGCGAGGTCGAGAGACGGTATTCGATGGGTGAAGTTGGGGAAGATTCTTGGAGGAGGGTCGAGCGGTTCTTTCGATGAGCTTGGGGTTCTGAATGGTCACGTCGTGAGGAATCCCAAGGATGGAAGGTATTTCATGGCGTACGAGGGCGTCGCCGCCAACGGAAAGCGGAGCATCGGCGTAGCAGCGTCGCCAGATGGAGTGAAGAACTGGGGGAGGGTTCGAGACGACGCCGTTCTCCAACCGTCGGAGGAAGACGGATGGGACAATGCCGGAGTGGGATCGCCGTGCCTGGTTGCGATGGAGGGTGATGAAAATGAATGGAGGCTGTACTACGGAGGCTTCGGCCGGAGCGGGAGGACCGGGATCGGAATGGCTGCTTCCGAAGGCGATGGTGTCGGGGTTTTCAAAAGACGGGAAGGGTTTCAATTGTAATGATAATAGGGCAATTCAGAAGTATTCGAAAAAAAAAAGAAAATTATTTTAAATTCAAAATAAAAAATTTAAATTTATTCGTTTGTTATATGAATCATATTATAAATAAATTTAAATTATTAATTTTAAATTTTGAGAAAATTTTAAAAAATATTTTTTAAATTTATAGTATTATTGATGATAATGACGGCCCGTTTGGAAAATTCACTTTAAATTGTTTTTGTTTTACTTATAATTATTTTAAACCAAATAAGTACTAAACAAAAAAATTGGTGTGTAGAGGGCTTAGGGTACTGGGTGCTGCACACTGCACATAATTTTTTTGTGCGTAGTAAGGAGATTCAGCTTACCCAAGGAAACTTAGCATACCCAAATTGACAATTTTTTTGTGCATAGTAAGGAAACTCAGCTTACCCAAGGAAACCCAAGCTTATCCAAAACCGCGTCGTTTTATTGTTTGTTACAAAAAAACCTCCTAATTTTATTTTTCCCTTTAGTTCATTTCTTATTCCAAACAAAAGCATGATGTTGGCAATGCCGATAGATGTGTCATGCAACAACGATACGTTGGCGGCGGTGAACGATGACCGCGTAGTGGTGGACTGCAGTGGCAACGATAGTAAATAGGTGATGTGACGATGACGTATTGGTACACTCTAACGTGGTGTAGTATGGCGACGGCATGGTAGTGAATGGCAGCAGCATGATGGCCCAACTATTAAACGGCGATAAATGTGGATCACTTGACGTGTTCGTTGGTGTAGCTTTTTTTTAGAATATGAAATGAACAAAAGGGAAGGTGCAAATTAAGGTTTTTGGTAAGAAACATGAAAATGGCAGCGTTTTGGATAAGCTGAGGTTCCTTGCAATGCACCAAAATTACGTCGTTTTGATGCACAACAAAAGTTCTTATGCACTGTGCGAACCCCAAATTCAGTGTATAGAAGCCACTTAAAGTCAAAAGTCAATAAGTCAAAAAGTATAATTTAAAAGTTACTTTCAACCAAAAAGTAAAAAAAAAATACAAAGAAATTTAAGTAAGAAAGACGTTATGATTTTATTTATTTATTTTATTCTAATTTTATATTTAATATTCATTTTGTTTGAAAGATTTCAACCACTAGATTTTAAAAATATAATTTTCTATAAAAAAATAAATATGTATGATTAAAAGTTAGGATATCTAAAAAAATGTAAAAAAGTATTTAAAGTTAATAAGTAAAAACACAAAAAGACTCAAAGTCATACTAGTATTTGACATTGTTGAAACTTGTAACTTATAAATATAACTTGTAACAAAAATTATAAGTATTTGATAAAAATTAAAACTAGTTACTGAAGTAGAAACAAAAATAATTATAATTTTTAGCAGATGTTGTAGGTATTTAAAAAAAATATACCTTATAATTAAAATTTTAAGCAGAAAGTTAAAAATTACTAGTAGCAACTTTGTCAACCATCCCCTAAAAGAAAACAAAAAGTTGAGATTAAAGACTTGTTTGGTTACCCTAACTTTTTAGCTTTTGGCTAAAAACGCACCAAAAAAAACATAGTTCGTTTGACAAAAAAATAAAAAATTGAATAATCAAATAGTCAAATGTCACGCCCCAAACTTTTTAGAAAATATTGTAATTATTAAATTTTTTAAAAAAATATGACATAATTTGCTTTGTTCTTCACATAATCCAATGGTATAAGCGTTTACAAAATAACCTATAATAAAAATAGGCAACGCAATATACACTAACTTTGTCTAGATCCAAATAAAAAAATTACAACTCAGTTATATATTATAGACTATCAATCCAAACTTTCTATGCATACATTTAAAACCTCCAATTTCAAATCAATAATACGCGTACTGGTCAACCTCTCCTTAAATGTCTGGAAAGCAAACTCACAACTGTCATTTCACACGAACTTGATTCCTTTCTGCGTAAAGCGTGTCATAGGTGCTGCAAGTTTAGAGAAATCCTTCACGAACAGACAGTAGTAACCCGCCAAACCTAAGAAACTACGAATCTCAAATATGCTATTCAACCTCTCCCAATCCATCACGACTTCTATCTTAGAAGAATCCACCACCACCTCATCTCCTAAAACTACGTGCCCTAAAAGCTTAACCTCGGGCAACTAAAATTCACACTTATCATACTTGGCATACAAACGATATTCTCGCAACAGCAGTAAAGCAATCTGAAGATGCTCTTCATGCGCCTCCTCCAATAGTGAATAAATGAGAATGTTATCTACAAATAACACCACGAATCAGTCGAGGTATAAGTGAAAGATACGATTCATGAGGTTTGTGATCACTGCCGGTACGTTCGTCAGTCCAAATGGCATGACTAGAAACTCAAAACGCCCGTAATGGATACAAAAAATCATCTTCGGAATGTCTTCCTCCTTGACTCGCAACTGATGATAAATCGATCTCAAATCTATTTTCGAGAAGCAACATGAACCCGTCAATTGATCAAGCAAGTCATTGATATGAGAAATAGGGTACTTGTTCTTACGATCGTCGATATATAGATGCAAGGATTCATTTTTCTTCTTCGCAAACAAGGCTGATGCTCCCCAAGGCGACACACTGGGATGAATAAACCCTTATCTAACAACTCGATCTTGGACCTACACTTTCAACTATAGCAACTCGGCCGGTGAAAAATGATATAGAGGCATAAAAGTAGGGGCAGTCCCGAGGATGAGGTCAATGGAAAACTCCACTTCCCATCGTAGCAAAAGATCAAATAAATCGTTCAGAAAGACATTTGGAAACTCACAAACAATGGGAGAAAGCTCCCCACGAGTAGGATCAATCTCACTCGTAGACATGGTAAAGAAAATGAGGCTAAGGCTTTCGCGGCTCCACGAACTATGAGGTCTGCACACTAAACCATCATGTCGGTCACCTACAAAACAAAAAGTGTCTCCCTCTTGTGTGCAAACAAACACCCGTCACCGATCACAATCGATACAAGTGCAAAAGGTGGTCAATCAATCCATCCCTAATATGATATCAAATGAGGTCATATCGAGCACAATGAAATCAAACACTAAAAGGCGGTCAGCAATCTCCATCTCACAGACTCTACAGACGCATCTCAACGCGGTAGTCCCCCCAAACGGTGTCTCTATACATAAGGCGCTACCAATGACGTCTACCTCTAACCCAAATGTAGATGCAAATGTGGATGACATGAAAGAATGCGATGCTCTGTTGTCAACAAGACCACTGGCCCTAAAACAATACACTAAAAAGGTACGTCGAATGATAGATGAACTAGCTACGGCATCCGGCACAGCAGGTGCCACTGAAGTAATGGCTCTACGAAAGCATACACTCATCTATAATTTCTCTGGTTCAGCCCATTACTCCCTCTAGCCCCCGGCTGTCTCACTAACTGGGCTGATGTAGCTCTTTTTTCGGTCATTGTTGACTGCACTCCCTACTTCTGTTGTGATTGACTGTAGCCCTATCGTCCCTAAGATGACTGCCTAAGTTGTGCTCTCGAAGCACTCTGTACATTCCCTTCTTGAGGGAAATCCTGGCACATGTGACCCGCCTGGCCGCACTCGTAGTAAGAATATGGGGCCCTCCTCCGAGTCTGACTCTGTTGTTGTCCCTGTTGTGGGTACTCCTTGACACGATGTTCCAGCTGTTTGTACAAGAAACAAACTATCTCTCGACAATCAGAACGTCCGGATGAACCCGTAGATGGTACGGGTGTTGATCGTGGCTGCGGCTGGGATCCCATAGGATAGGAACTCGATCCTCCCGATTTCTATCTCTTCAATTGGCGCCCTTCTGACTACGCACTAGAACCCTATTGATGTGACTTACTCTCTCTAATTTTTTGGCTCCCGGCCATGGCATTCTCAACCTAAATGGCGGCCTCCACTAGCTCGGTGTACACCTAAAAGCCTAAAGCTGCAATCCTATATTTGATGGCGGGTCAAAAACCTCGCTCGAACCGTTAATTCCGCAACTCTTCCGTTGCCACCATTTTTGGTGCAAACCGTGACAGATTCATGAACTTAACCTCATATTGGACCACCGCCAAATGTAGTTGCGTGATGGGTGATGTTAACCCGGTCAAATCATGACGTCGACTCGAATACATTGAGAATATTTTGAGAAAGTCTAGCGCACGAGACTATTTAATGCAACTAAAGTTGCAATAGTCTTTTCTATAAATAGAATGCTAACTTATCTAAATTTCACATTTTTCTACGCACATATCTATCGCTCAAGCCATTCTACTCTCCTCTAGACACTCTGCAAAAAACATTCATGACTTAATTTGTAGCATTGATAACCCTATGGAGTTATGGATTCTGGATTTTAACGCATCATTCCATTCTACGTCACATCAAAAAATATGAAAAACTACATCAGTAGTGGTTTTGGTAAGATTTTTCTCGCTAATGATGAACCTTTGAGATTGTGTGTAAAGGAAAAGTCCAGAGTAGTCTGCGAAATGGATCTGTGTGGGATGATGTTGAATGCCATACATGTACCTGAGTTGTAGAGAAATTTGATTTCTATAGGGCAGCTTGATGACGAGAGTCACGTGGTCAATTCATTGGTGGAATGTGGAATATCACCAAGGGATCACTTATAGTTACTCGGGAAAAGAAGAAAGGTACTTTGTACATGACGATGAATAAAAGAAGTCTTATATCTATTGTTGATACTAAAATTATTTCGAGTCTCTAGCACAAAACGCTTGGACACATGAGCAAGAAAGGGATAAAAATACTCCTGTCAAGTGAAAAAATACCGGGGTTTTCGTCGACTTGGATTTGTGTAAAGACTGTATCTTTGGACAGCAAAAGAAGGTTAGTTTTTAAAAAAATCGGTAGAAACTTGAAAGCAAACAAGTTGAAGCTTATTTATACAAATGTATGGAGACCTGTACTAGTTTCATCACTTGGGGGATCATCCTGTTTTGTTACTTTCATCAATGATTTGAAGAGAAATGTATGAGTTTATTTTCTAAAGAATAATTTTGATATGTTTGCTACTTTCAAGAAGTGAAAAGCCTTAGTAGAGAAATAGGCACAAAAGTTAGGTGTTTGAGACCAGGCATCGGCTGGGAGTATATTAATACTTGGGTTTAAAGTGTTTTATGCTTTGAATGGAATCAAGATAGAGAAGACTCCTCCAAGAACACCTCAGCTCAACCAAGTTGATGAACGAATGAATAGGTTATTGACTAAACATACCAAAAGCATGAGGATACACTCTACTTTGCCACAAATGTTCTTGATTGATGCAGTTATGAGTGCATCTTATTTGGTGAATCATAGTAATCTGTTTCTTTAAAGGAAAGATACCTGAGGAAGCATGGAGCAGCAGAGGTAAACCTTTCATTCCTAAAAGTCTGAGGAAGTCTGGAGTAGTAAGGAGATAAACCTATCATTGCTAAAACTTTTTAGATGTGTTTCTTATGTTCATGTTGATGCTGATGATTGGAATAAGCTTGAACCTAAATCTGCCAAATGCATATTTATTGGATATAGCATAGATGAGTTTGGTTATCGATTCTAGGATGATCACAATCGAAAAATCATTCATAGTAGGAATGTCGTATTCAATGAAAAAGTCAAGTATAAAGTTAGGACTATAGTTTCAGATATTTATCCTACAAATTCTAAACATGTTGAAATAGAAGAAAATTTTGAAATGGATGTGAATAGTAGGGTGTAGTGTACCCCCTAAACTATGGTTCAACAGGAAGAACTGCATACTCTTATGATGGAGTTGAGATGATCTACTAGAGTCCTTAAGTCTACACAATGATTTTCTCCATCACTGTACTATTTGTTGCTATCTAACGGAGGTGAACCAGAATGTTATGATGAGACTCTGCAAGTTGATGATTCAATCAAGTGGAAGTTAGCTATGCAGGATGAGATTGATTCTCTCATTAAAAAAACTAGACATGAGTTGGTTGAACTACCACATGGGTAGAAGGCATTGTATAACAAGTGAGTTTATCAGATTAAAAAAGAACATGATGGTAGCAAACAGTACAAAGCTAAGCTAGTTGTGAAGGGATTTCAATAGAAAGAGGGTGTCAACTACAAAAAAAATTCTCTCCAGTTGTGAAGTTGACAACAATTAGACTTGTGTTAGAAATTGTGGCAGTTAAATATCTGTATCTTGAGCAGATGGATGTGAAGACGCATTCCTCCATGATGATTTGTAGGAGGATACTTTCATAAAGCAAGCACATGGATTTGCAGCATGAGGGGAGAAATTGGTACGAAGGATCAAAAAGAGTTTGTATGGTTTAAAACAAGCACCAAAATAGTGATACAGAAAGTTCGACTGGTTTGTGAGTTAGAACGTTTTTTTCAAATGCCAAGTAGATCATTATTTCTATTTTTCACATTATTTTGCTTATGTATATTAATGATATTCTTATTGAGGGGTCAAGCATGTAGAAAATAAATGCATTGAAGGGTCAGCTGCCAAAGCAGTTTGAAATGAAATATCTGAGTACTATAAAATAGATTCTCGGGATGAGGATTAAGAGGGAGAATTGCAGGAACTTTGATGCTATCATTGGAGGAATATGTGAAGAAGGTTCTGAACAGATTTGGTATGCTAAATACAAAACCTATGAGTGCACCATTGACTAGTCACTTTTAACCTATTAATGATTAGTTACCTAAAATCAAGCAGGAGCAATCATACATGCAACGAGTTTCATACACCTCAGTCATCGAAAGCCTAATGTATGCTATGGTTTGTACCACACTGGACATATAACATGTAGTAGGACTTGTTAGTAGGTCCATGAGCAACCCGAGAAAGCAGCATTGGGAAGTAGTTAAATGAATTCTCAGATATTTGAGAGGTACCACAGATGTTACATTGTGTTTTAGACGAAGTTTGATTGATTTGCATGGTTATATGGATGCGAACTTGGGTAGTGACACAGATTATAAAAATAACACAAGTGGGTATGTGTTTACATTAGGTGGTACGACAGTCAGTTAGGTATCTCAGTTGCAGAAGATAGTAGCTCTATCTATGACGAATAACAAGTATGTCGCTGTTATTGAAGTCAGTAACGAGATGACTTAGTTACGGTATTTTCTAGATGAATTGGGTCAGAAGAAAGAGGACAATGTCCTATTCAATGATAGTCGGAGTGTCATTCATCTTATAAAATACCCAATATTTCATTCTCGGATAAAACACATTCAATTGTCGTATCATTTCATATACTTGGTTTTGGACAATGGGGTGTTATCTCTAGAGAAAACTTATGACAGTGAGAATCTGACTGATATGTTAACAAAAACGATCACCATTTAGAAACTGAAGCTATGCTTGGCTTTAGTTAGTTTTCTAGCTTGAAGACGGGATTTGTTGCTACTGGGTTAATTTGCTGTGAGATGGTGAATTTTTTATTTTTTTTATAATGGTTTGGGTCATGTGTTGGATTAGTATACAAGTAAAAGATTATTAGGATGTGTAGAGTCTAATAAACACTAAAACATGAAATTTCAAAAGCAAGCAGTAGCAAATTGCTAATTGAGTGCTCGAGCACGACACTCCAGAAGCGTGCACTAGTAAAGCGGTCGTTGGGCACCTGAGTGCCACTAGTCCAAAATGGGAAACTAATTAGACGCTTGCAGAATGCTCGAGTGCCATACTATCCTAAGATTTTCAGTATATGGTGTTAGCAAAGCGCTCATCGAGCGTCGTATACATTTTAAACGTAGGGTTTTTTATATCGTTTTTTAATTTATTCGTTGTAGAAGTTTCTAGAAAGTCTTCTAGAGGCACAAAAATATCCAAGAAACTATTGTAGTATGTATCTTTGCCTCATTAGTGAAAACCCACAACATCCGAGGATGTAGGCACTCTTGTCGAACTACGTATTATATCTCGTGTTTCTTGCGTGTAATTCTTTCGCATGCTTAATCTTCGTCTTGTTTGGGATTATTTATCTCAAGATTTTATCAGAGTTCGTTTATAACCCCCAACAACAACCCTTACTTTATCATTCTTAACCAACACAAACCTAAAACCACACAGAATTATTTTTTTCAAAAGTGCTTCATGAAACTCTTCTACACCATCAATAAACTTTTTTGATTTCCAGTTTTCTTAATCATGTTAGCCCAACCATCAGATAATATTGCAACATCCTTAAGTAAACAAAACAACAATAACAAAATCAGTCTCTTTCTCTAACTCTAATTAACTTCCATTCCATGCAACGACTATCCAACACTTGCCATAGCTACTATTAGAACCAAACAAGTCACTTTACTTGCAACACAAGCAATCCAGTAATTGTTTATATGTCACGCTTTGAGACAACTTCATTGTAACAGAATATATATATATATATATATATATATCCATGGTACTCACACAATAGAATAATTTCAATCTCTATTCATCTAAAAATAAATAAAAATAAAATGAAAGATCATTAAGATATCAATTCGTGTCATTAAAGCAAACGATTATTCTGTAATACTGACCAATTCAAATCATGTAAAAATCATTGATAAAATCTACATTCCTAATAAGTTACAAAATTTTGAGATAAAAACAAAAATTCTCAAAATCAAATTGAAAAAAGCTTGTTCATTATTCTCTAGCATCTACAAAACATAGTATGTTCATAAATTTTAAAAATTAGACAAAACCTTACTCTAAAACATAAACATTCAAAACACGCATTTAGAAAATTTACAAGAAAACTAAAATAAATAGAACACAGTATTCATTAGTTAATTTCTAACCCTAAATTAAATTTTTAACCTAAAATTAAAAACTCAGATATATTCGTGAATAAGGATAGCACACAAAAAACAAAAACAAAAACAAAACAAATCATTAACACATCATCAACTTTGCTAAAAAAAAATAGATTCAAATAGTAAGCACATTCAACAACAATCTTCAATAATTTCTTTAAAAAAAACAGCTAGAAAAATCGACAACATCAATAAATGCAAAATCAACGAAAATAAATCAACTTTAAATATATAAACCAGAAATAAAGTCGGCAGAACGTGAAATATCTTCAAACTTTAATAATTTCAAGCACAACAACAATGATACTTCAAAACTTTAATCGAGAAACTCTAGCTCAATCTCTCTAGCGCAATCAACGCAAAAGAAAAGAATAAATCCAGAAAATCTCACAATATAAATTGCCAAATGTCCCGCGAAAATCAAAATTGCTCTCGTAATTAACTGATTTGTATATTCAAATCCCAAAAATAACAACAAAATTAAAAATAAGGGCAAAAAATAGGACCCCAATATTATCTATAAAGGGCATGTTTGGATTGCCGAATTTGTGAGGGTTCGACTAGGATTAAAAAACACGGGGGCTACAAATCAGATTTTGTCTAAGGAGATAATTAATTTGGCGTTTGTATTGCGAGATCGGGACTAATAATTTGACAAATACTGTATTAAAAATACGTCATTTATGGTATTAATAACACCAAGTCGCCTTAATATTATTTTTTATACCATCATAATAAAAAAAGAACTAAACTTCTCACTGTATACATAATCTATTGGTATTAAAAAATTTATAAGACTCACAGTATTACTTATTTAGCTCTCATATTCTATCCAATTGCATCGGCATACCAAAAGTTGAAATAGCATTCCCTCATGGCCCAAATAGGCAAATGGCCCAATAACGGTCCCTTCTTCTAGTAGAATATGGGTAGTTTACCCCCTATTTGTTCAAATTGATATTTCTATTGAAGGCCCAAATGTTTCCTTTTGATCTCCTGCATCTTCACTGTGCTTTTGTGTGCAAATTAAGGTTTTTTTTTTTTCTCTCATTGGGGTGATGGAAGTCAGGCTTTATAGCCTTTTTTTCTCCTTTTGTTTCTTTATTTTTTATGATTTCTTTATTTTTTTTTTACTTTTAACCTATACTATTTTTTTACAAGAAAACAAAAAGCATTCGGCATTTTTTATTTATTTATTTTAAAAAATAAAAATAAAAAACACTAGTTCCATCCTACTATGAAATGATAAAAAAGCTTTCAATAAAAAAATCAATTATTTTCTCAAAAACATATCAAACAATTTTAGAAGTTAGAAATCAAATTATACCAAATAATTTATTTTTTTATCATTCAGTCTTTAGTAAAAAAAATATTTGACTTTAGTGTTCTCACATTACTTTTATTAAGGCCATGCTTTTTAATTCTATTTTGATTCAAACCATTTTGATTTCTGCTCTAATACATTGAATTTCAATGATTTCATGATCAGTTAATGTCTTAAAATTTTCCAAAATCAAAATTATTATATTAGCTAATGAGTTTTATTGCATTTGAATAGAAAAATAAAAAGTTTTCAAAAGAAAAAACTTGGGTGTTAATGTTCACTTTGGACCGTGAGTACAATTGAATCGGATCGAACTGAACTAATAAAGAATGGTTCGGCTCTAATTTAGAACTGTAATTTTAAGACAAAATATTTATTATCTATTTTATGTATGTCTAAAAAATTTGTATATTTATTTTGCTTATTTTTTATTTATTTTGTTTCTATTCTTTCTTTATATTATTTTACTTTATATTTTGTATTATTACTTGTTTGATATGATTACAAAAATATACTATTGCATTATATTTTATTCTTTCATAACTTTATTATTTTTCTTATCGATTATTAATAATTTATATATTATATAATATTAAAATGTTACAAAAAAAGTAAAAAAAAAAAGATTGTTATAATAGTAAAAACAGAGAGAGAGAGAGAGACTTTGTAAAAAAGAATTATATTTTTATATTTTTTTCTTTATATACAACATAGTACAATATTAATATAATAAAACTAAGGAAAGGTTTAATTAAGTTTCATATGGTTCTCCATATGTTCAATTCATAAATTGTGCGATAATAAAATGTTTTCAATAATTTAGAACCTAAAACAAACTGTCAGCAAAAAAAATCGAACAAAATAATATGAGTTGCGTGATTTTGATGGATTTATCGATTCCACCAATTTTTTTAAAACAAGTTGTGCTCCTTACAAGACCTCTCAATATTTTATTTTGTTGGCTTTAGATGGCGTCACAACAATGGTATGAATCGTTCATTTTGTAATTAGATCTATAAAAAAAATATCTATGCAAAAATTTAGTTTGATCGAACATCGATAACTATATAAATATTTTTTTTTTTGTACAAAATGAACAATTTTAGTTAAAAATAAGTTATTTAGGTTTAAACCATTAACTTTGTAAAAATAAAATGGAATTTATTTATGTACCATGAATGATTGATTAAACTAAGTTTTTGGATAAATAATTTTTTTCATAGAGCCTATGAGATGAATGATTTGAATTATCTTCTAACACCTGCCTCCCGCTAGAAAATAAGATATTGAGAATTCTTAGCCCTTGTTTGTTATTTTTAAAAAGTTAATTCTTTTTCATAAAAGTTATATAGCTTAAGTTATAGTATTTCATATATCTAAAAAGTTCACTAATTTTTATTTTTTTTTTTAAGAAAAAAGCATATCCACATCTCAAATATTTAAACTTTTTTTCGAATAAAATAACTATAACACTATTAATTAAAAAATTAACCCTACTCCCAAAAAGATAAAAAGTAGTGCCAGTATATCAAATACTACATCTTAAAAGAAAATAAATAAGAATATTTTAGAGATTTTAACAAAAATTAAAAATATAAATAAAAAATATTCTAAATAATTTAATTTTTATTTTTTTTTAAAAAATAAGTTTTTAAAAAGTCAATTTTTTAAACATATCAAACAAATTTAGTATTGACCCTTATTGGCAGTTTTAGTTTTTTTAGCATTTTGACTAAAAACACCAAAAATACAATGTTACCCGTTCTACAAAAAAAAATTAAAAAATTAAAAAAATTAAAAAATCAAATCAAAACAAGAACTCCCAAAATATTCTATTCAAACTCTTATCACTTTTAAAATATAACAATATTTTTTTATTCATAACTTATTTACTACATCTACCAACTATATATAATTGTTAATATCAAATATATAAAAAGATAATATTATCTACTTCAAATAAAAAGTAAAAATACTAACTTTTTACCCAAATAACTAACTTTATAGCTAAATTACCAAACAAATTATTTTAAATTTAATTTAATTTATAAAAAAAAAGAAAAAAAAAAAGAAAAAAAGGCATTCAAGCTGTTGGCAATGTGGCATGAAGGTAGCTGCACCTTTTTTACATACCCTCTAAAAGAAATATTGATGAGATTTTACATTTAACACTCCCCACCGCGCTCGCTCAACTGCCTTTATGAGCCACCAATCATTAATTTCTCAAGGTCCCATGCTATAAAACAATACTTAAATAAGCCTCATCCCCACGGGTGGTTACCTTTCTCCCTGAACCAAAATTATTAAGGGCTTGTTTGGGATCCCAAGAAAGTTAGCTTTTTTACAAAAAAGTTGACCCTTATATATATATCAACTTTTAAATCAAACTGTTTGGTTTTCTAAAAAATTCAATTAATTATTTTTAATCCAAAAAAAAATAAACCTATACACATCCCAGACTCCCAAATCCCATGATTTTATTAAACTAAAATTAATATAATACATTCAATTTAAAAAGTCAACCTTCTTGCAAAAATATAAAAATTCGTGCCAATATTCCAAACACTACAACTTAAAAATAAAAAAATAAAAATATATTAGACATTTTAATAAAAAGTAATAAATCAAAAAAGCTATTATAAAAAATTATCCCAAACATAGGCTAAGTAGTATTTAGCTAAAAAGTTTTTTTTTTTCTCTTTTTTTTTTCTTAAAAAAATAAACCACTTAAAAGTCAAAAACATAAACTAAGTAATATTATTTGATATTATTTACGTAAAATTTTTAATAAATAAAAATTTACAATGCAGATAAAGTAGATTTCTCTTATTTTTTACCAACTCAATAAATGTAGAACTTTATTATTTCATGCGAAATATTTTTTGTTACATAATTAGTTAGAAACACCACATAATTAATGCTATATAATACTTTAGAACTATCAAATAATTTAACTATTAATTTGCTACACTTCTTTACTTTTTGTAAATATGTTTGGTATTAAGCTAAGTCTCGAATGTTTAAAAATTTAATTTTTTAAAAATTATATTTAAAAAAAAACTAAATTATTTGAATAATTTTTTATGATGATTTTTTTAATTAAAATATTTAATATATTCTTACTTTTTATTTAAAATTTATTTTTTTATTTTTATGAGAGTATTATAATCATTATATTTTAAAAAAGAGTTAGAATGTGGAAAATGTGAATAATTTTTCTAAAAAAATAAATAAAAATATGTTAATTAATTTTTGTTAAATATTAAATAATATAGCTTAAAAATTAACTTTTTGCAAAACATTATTGTACTAAATTACTATTTAGCACTCAATAGAGTGCCGCAGGCTTTTATTATTATAATAATAATAATTATTATTATCATTATAGAAAATTGAGAAATCCGGACAAGTCAGGCCCTGCATCCTCGCCGGGTTTATTTAGGAATGCACGGCCATTTGCCGTGATGCTATTTTTAAAGGAATTGAATAAATAACATTATTAAGTTATATTATTTTTACGGCAGAATAAAATAAAATAAGAATAGGGCTCTTTGATATAAAAGTTTCGCTTGGAATAATTGTTTATTTTTTTATTTTATTTAGTTTAATTTTATTTTTAATAAAAATTTTATTATTTAATTAAATTATTATATTTTTTGACTCATCTCATTAAAGTAAATCAAAAAATAAAAAAAATTGATCAGAATATACAAAATAAAAAATTTTAAAATAAAAAAATAAACTAAAATAAGCTAATAAGCTAAATTTTATATTACTTTTTTTTGTCTTTAATAAATTTTTTTTTATCTTTTAATGAAAAAATCTTTCCTTTTTTTAATTCATCTCATTTAAACATTAAAAAAAATAAAAAATACTTAATCAGAAGACAAAAAAAAGTTTAGAAAATATAAAAAATAAGAAAAATTTACAAAATTTAGCCTAACAGCGCAAACTAATTCTTGGTAAAATATTTTAATTATTTTTTAATATTTATTTTGATAAAAATAAAATATTTTATTTTATACGGTCAAAATTAATTTATAAAAAATATATATATAAGTTATTTTACAGAGTGGTACTAGCTAGTAGTAACGACGGAAGTAATGGCGACAACAACAGTGGTGATGATGATGACGACAACAGTGGCAATGTCACAACGACAAATAGTGACGGCAACTTTTATTTGTTAAGTATTATCCAAACATTTAAAAACAAAATCAAAAAAATTATTTTTTGTAAAAATAATTTTGCATAATAAATATTTTTCATTGTAAGATAGTTTACACTAAAAAAATGAAACCTAAATTGTATTAATAATATCATAGAATAAGACAATTGAGATAATTGAATTAAATTAATTATATAGTAAAATTGAATTGTATTAATTATATTTGATTAATAAAATTATTAAAAAATGGCCATTATAAGTAAAATTAAAAATAGTTTAACAATTTATTTATTTGTTACCTAAATAAATAAAAATATTATATTACACTAATTTTTAATGAGAAAAATAACTAATTAAATACATTATAATAATTTTTTGTGCAATTTAATTTTAAATTATACGAAAAAGAAAAAAAAAAGGACGGCCTGAATTCACGGCAATCACAATAAAAAACGCAGGTAAAAGTCGATATCGCCCTCCTCGTCCTGCCACTCCGTGCTACCGTTTATTTTGGCCACTGTGAACCGTATGGATAATTAGGTATTGTAATACTTTTAATATAATTTGAATTAATTAAAATTAATTAATTTTTAAAAATATTTTTAACAAAAAATTTAATTAATAAAAAGATAATTATCTTCAAATATCAGAAAGTTAACTATTTAAAAAATTAAATTTAAAATAAAAAAAACTAAAAGAATAATTAATTTTAATAATCAATTTTTTGATTTTCTTCCATCCATCTATATACTTAATAAGAAAAAAGATTGCATATTTTTCAAATAGGCATAAAGAGAGAAAAACTTTTTAATTTCCTTCTTTACATCCCAAGATATGCGTAGAGAGAAAAAAAATAAATAAATTTCTTTCATTTTAAATCGTTGTTAAATTTTTGACATAATTTTAATTATTTAATTAAAAATATAATGTGTCATAAGATCACTCTATTTTATAATATAAATTTTAAAATAAAATACAATAAGAGTTCGATTGACAATTAGTTTAAAAGCTAATTTTTTTTAGATTGTTTGGTAACTTAGTTTTTAAGTTAACTTTCTTTAAGTTGGTAGTTTAGGTAAAAAACTAATTTTTTTACTTTGTATTCAAAGTGAAAAATGTTATCTTTTATATATTTAATATTAACAATTATATGTAGTTGGTAGTAGTAGTAGTAGTAAATAAGTTATAAATAATGAGTATTATTATATTTTAAAAGTTGTGAGAATTTGAATAAATATTCTAAGAATTTGTGTTTTGATTTAATTTTTGACTTTTTAATTTTTTAGCTTTTTTATTTTTTTACCAAACAGGCAACCTTGAATTTTTAGCGTTTTTAGTCTAAAAGCCAAAATTGCTAATCAGTACCTAAATTAAAAATTTTGGCTTAAAATAATTTTAAGCTAAAAAATAAAAAATTTAGCTTAAAGTTGTTATGATTTTTAAATTTTTATTTTTACATAATTTTATATTCATTATAAATCTTGTTTGATAGATTTTGACAAATAAATTTTAAAAATATAAATTTTTTTAAAAAACGAATATATATAATAAAAGCCGGGATAATTCTAAAAATAATTTATGTAAAAAGAAAAAAGACTAAAAGGCTAAAAGGCTTTAAATTTTCAAACAAAATTTTTTGATTTTTTTAGTTTTAAGCAAAAAAAAAAAATTCCAATTTAAAGCTAATTGCCAAACAAGGCTAGGGTCCTGCTTATCTACATGTTATTTCATGATCAAGCTTATTTGCACTCTTAGCTTTCGTTTCAATTAAGTACGGATGGTGTGAAGATGGATTGTGGGTTCACTTTGGAAGAGTTGTGTTTACTTTATTTTTATTTAATGATTTAAATTATTTATTTTTTTATTTTAAATTTATAATGTTGTAAGTTGTTTATATAAAAAAAAATTAAACTGAATCGATTATCTTTACATGTCTTAACAAATTACAATTACTTTTAACAATATAAGTTGTAATAGTAAATACATTGCATGTTTTAACATAAATGTAAATTGTTCAAAATTACAAATGTGAATTGTTCATAAACTTAATAATATTTGATTAATTTAATTTTTTATATGTGAAGCAATCGAATATAGAAAAGACTTAATCCTTAAACAGGACTTGAACTAACCTCTAACAAATCGAGTCAAAACTGCAAGGCTACAAAAAAACCGAGCCAAGGCACTCGGCCCTCACTCAATCGTAACTAGCTAATGAGGTGAAACATGGTGTAAGGCCAAGCTCAGAAACATTAGTAAGGGTGGCGTAGCCAAATTAAAAGACATTAATGACAAAGTGATCGAACTACGAAATATTAATCATAAAAGTATCGTCGAAGTGGAAATCATTAATGAGGATGCTGTGATCGTACAATCCTGCATTAATGGTAGCTGAATTGACCTCGATATTTCTCGACACTAATACTCAACCTGTCAAGGTAACGAATATGTTAACAAAGTTACAAATAGATGATGCCATCAAATCCTAAGAGTGTTTGTCTAAATTCCCTATAAAAAGAGATTTGATTACTCAAAGTACACAAGCAACCTATCTCTAGAACTCTATCAAGATATTTGAATAACTCCATAGTTAGAATATCTAATCTCTATTAATACTTACAAGATACTAACTTAAATATCGAAATAATTTTTCGACAAACACCCATTGATCAATCTCACATTCTATTATTTCTTTTTATATCACCGCTCAGAAATTACCTGTATAGTATGAACGATCTAGAACTACCCTTTACAATCCATTTTCTAAATTATAAAAAAATCAAATTCAATTTTTTATTGGTTGAAAACCTCTTTTTCATAAAAATTCATAAAACATGTGTTTGGCAAAATTACTCATTGTAGTTTTTTAATTTTTTATTACTAATTTTAATTATAAATTATAAATTTTTTTAAAATACTCATAACTTTTGCAACAATTTATAAATATTTTTTTTCTATTTCAGTTAAAATGTACGTTCTTTATTAAATACTTACAATTTTTATTATAAATTACAATTTATAAAATACTAATTTTAACAATACCTAACACTGATTAATAAAATTGTACATGTTATTTTTTTTAATTAATAACATTAAAAATTTTAAAATGGTCTTAAAATTTCACATGCAAATCTTTCTTTATTATATATTTTCGAGTCCGTCGTTATCCCAATCCATTCCTCAATCATTATCGTTGTCACATAACATGTCATTTCTCATTCTCCTTAACATCATTATTCGAAAGCTGACAAATTACCATCTTTTCCTATTATGATGCACTCGTCACTTCTCCATTTACTCTATTTCTTGCTCTCTTATCTGTATCTAAGTCTTGGCATGTCTAAAAAAAAATTAATTTTTAAAAAGTTTAATTTTTCTAAATATATATATATAAAAAGTTAAATTATTTAGATTTATTTTTTATTTTTTATTTTTTATTAAAATATTTAAAATACTCTTAATTTTAAATTTTAAATTATAATATTTGAGATATTAACACTAGTTTTTCATTTTTATGAACAAGATTAATTTTTTTAAGTAAAAATATTATAATAATTTTATTTTTAAAAAAATTAAGGTATTTGAAATATGTATTATTATTTTTCTTTAAATTAAGATATAAAAAAAATTAATTAACATTTTTTAAAATCAAATAATAAAACTTAGAAATTAATTTTTTGTAAATAAAATTAGCTTACAAATTACGCTAAAAAGGCCCAAGATCTCACTGTGTCCATTACTCGTCCTTTTAATTTAAAATTCATATCACATAATATTCTAAAAATATCTAATGGTATATTTAAAAAAGAGTTAATCATTTAAAATGATCTTTATGGATTTACTTTAGCTTGAGACAAAAAAAATAGTGCATAATAGTTTTTTTATTGGGTTAAAATGCATATAACATTATACTCCAAAAATACCTAATTTTTGTTGGGTTTTCTTTTGAACACCCTGATCTTTCTAGTTGATTTAGAAAACTTAGGTCATAAATTTTTTTTTTTTTTTTTTTTTGACTTTTGAACTTTTGTCTTAAAGTAATGATATTATTATTTTTATTAATAAGTACTAAACATATATAAGAAACATATTTTTATGATACCCCATTAACTTAGTTTGTTGGATTGATAATATTTTTGATAAGTTCTACAATAAGAACAGCTCAAATCGTTAAAATAAGCCACAGTAAATATATATGAAAAAGAAATTAAGGGTTGTCTACTGATTTTATAAATGGAAAGTCGGATCCATGCCTAAATACATTTTTTTAATAAAAAAAAAAAAAAGAAAAGAAAAGAAAAGAAAGACCTCCACGTAGAGATAGAGATAGAAGAGAAAACCCTATACAGGGGAAAAGCAAGCTTCATCAACCTTATTAGAACACACTAAGAAAAGACCTGATAAATAAATGACAAAAATCAATTACCACTACAACAAAAATGGTTTTTTATGACTATATTTAATGATAAATTTTATTTTCCACTCTAAAAATGACGTTTTGGCCAAAAAATTCCAATTTTGCCATTATCTATTTTTTATTTATTTTTTGATGTACAAAATTTGAGGAAAAAATGCCTCTTAAAAAGTATTTGTATCCTTTTAAGTTTTTGTTATAATTTCTTTTTTTAAATTTACAAGTATGAAACTATATAATGCCTCTTTTTAAATATTTGCTCAAGGCCTCTAATTAATCAAGACCAGATCTAACTATGCCCTTGTTTGGTTTCTCAAAAACGTTGATTTTTTGCAAAAAAAAAAAAATAATTTTTAAGTTATACTATTTAGTTTTCCAAAAAAACCAATTCACTCTTTTTAATCTCTTTATTAATCTAAGAAAAAAATACTACACATCCCAAAAAAAAAAAATCGTATCAATATCCTAAATACTAAAACTTAAAGAAAAAATTTAAGAATTAGTCATTTTTTTAGATCTTATAAAAGATTTAGTGCTGCATCTTTTATTTTAAGAGATTTAGTCTTTTCAAATTTAGAATAATTGTATTATGTTTAATTTATTCCTATTTAATAGTTAATCTTTTCCGTTTTGAATAAGCAAAAAAATTCAAGTGATATATTTATCAAGCGATTATAATTATTAAAAATGAAAACTGAAATTTTTTTATTTAACTAATATTTCAGTTTTATTAACTGATAAATGTATCACTTATCGTATCAGACTAAAAATATAAAAAAAATTGATACGGGATTAAAACTCTTTTATCAGTTAATAATATGACTTATATTAAAATTACTCAAACTTAAAAGCAAAAAACAATGGTGCATTAGATATTTTAATAAAAAGTAAAAAAATAAAAAGACTATTATAAAAAATTATTCCAAACAACTAAACTTTTTTATTTTTATTTTATAAAAAAATTAAATATTTTAAAAATCTTACTTTTTAGACATTCCAAATATGCTCTATATTTATGCGAATATAAGGACAACCGGGTGAAATCATAAATTTGTTGTTATAGAATCTCTCAATCTTTCACTCTTTCTCTATGTGAAATCATAAATTTATTATTACAGAATCTATCTCCCTCTCTCTCTCTCTCTATATATATATATATATATATATATATATTGAAATTTCGTGACACAAATTCTCTCCGCAGCGGAAACAGAAACGTAAGCTACAATCCACACAACTCAAATAAAAAATAAGATCATCCACTAGAATATGAGAATTTACGTGGTTCAGCTAATTGCCTACTTTCAAGAGAAAGAAAAATCAATTCACTATACTCTTTAACTCCGATAACAAGATTCACTCTACTCTACTCGCACACTTTCTGTGGCCTCAAACTAAGTCTCTCACCATTTCTCTATACTCTCTCAGGCCTCTAACCTGAGCATTTCTGAGTATTTTGACGACTTATAATTTCACTCACTTAATATGAGACCCTAGCTATCCTATTTATAGGAGATTACCAAAACAAAAGCTGTTAAAACAATAATAGGACAGCTGCTAAATCAACAATAGGAAAGCTGTTGAATCACCAATAGATCAGCTGCTAAATCAATAATAAAAAAGCTACTAAATCACCAATAGAAAAATCAATACTAGAAAAGCCGCTAAATCACCAATAGAAAAGCTGCTAAATAAATCTAGCTGCAAATTTTTCAACGATCAAATTTTTATTGGTATGCAATGATGCCTTTGCCGACAAATAATTTCACCGTAAAGGAATTTTGGTCAGCAAAAGTGTTGATTGGCGACCAATAAATTTAGTCGGCCAAAAATTTTAAAAAATTGAAATCTTTGGCGACTAAAATATTTGGTCGGTGAAAGTTTTTTTTTGCGACCAAAGATTTGGTCGAAAAAAAGTTTTTCTTGTTTAAAAAAAAAATTATTATTTTTTTAAAATATTTGTTATCATAATAATTTTTATCACTTCATATGTATAACCTATAACTTTTGATTTTTACATTTATACATATAATTTTTTTTGTTCTTCTAAACATTTCTTTGGAGATTCATACTACATTTACTCATAAAACAAATTTCATGAGTTATATTGAATATTAAATCCTTTACATAAATAATCAAAATACATAGGCCTTTCAAACAAAAATTGCAAAACTACAAAAATAAAATAATCTAAACAAAACTTAGAGTCTCATCAATTCCAAGAATTGTATTAAAAAATTGAATAAAAATTTATCTATTAATCCATCTGAACCAATCGTCTCTTTACTTTTTATAGCTGAATCTTCCTCCTATAGACATCAAATAGAACCATAAAAAAATAAAGTTAAATTATAGCAAGTCATATTATTAAAAATAATACAATGAAGAGTATGCAAGAGAGTATGTCCAGTTCAATCAACAGCACATGCACAACGATATGCTTGTCCACCTACAGAATTCAATAGAAAGCTAAGGTGAGGTAGCTCTTCACAAAATCATGAGTAACATTGCAAATACAAACCAGCATCTTCACACCTTTCCCAAAGTTCAAACTTTAACCACCAAATGCCCTTTGATATATTTTACCATCTTTAGTTTGAGAAAATGGTAA
>JAOTRH010006018.1:0-57504 GCA_034768845.1 Heliamphora exappendiculata
CCTCCTTATATATCATATCATGCAGCAGAGTAGTGGCAGCCCTTTGATAGGTTGCCCCTGCATTCTTTAGACCAAACGGCATTACACGATAACAATAGATGCCCCATGGTGTAGTGAAGGTCATTTTTTCTCTGTCCTTGGGATCCATCAAAATCTGGGTGTACCCGGAGAAACCATCCATGAATGACAACAGAGCATGCCCTGCTGTACTGTCTACCAAGACATCAATGTATGGCATCGAAAAATTATCTTTTGGACTAGCCTTGTTGAGGTCCTAAAAATTCATGCAGACTCGGATACGGCCGTCCTTCTTTAAAACCGGCACGATGTTGGCTATCCATTTCAAGTACTCAGTTACCATCAGGAATCCGGCATTAATCTGTTTGGAAACTTCTTCTTTGATCTTCATAGCCCATTTTGGCCAGATCTGTCTTAATTTTTGTTTAACCGGTTTAACATCGGGGTATAAAGGGATATGGTGTTGGACAATGTCAGGATCAATTCCAGGTATATTCTCGTAAGACCATGCAAACACATCTTTAAATTCTTTTAATAAAGTTATTAATTGTTCTTGTTCAACAAAGGATAAAGACGAACCAATTTGCACATTTTGTGGGTTAATTTCAGTACCCAGATTTATTGATAAAATTTCTTCAATTATTGGTTGGGCACGCATTTTTTCTTCTCTTTTTATTAAAAGTTTTATTTCTTCGGGATTATCCTCGTCGAATTCAAAATCGTCAGAAAGCATATCAAATAAATCAAATAGAGTAGAGTAATCGGAAATCTTATTCGTTTCATTAAAAACCGAGGGGATTACAAACTCGATGGTAAAAGCAGGGAGAGGAGCACCGACGGATGTGCCCTCGACTACAGACTCTGACTCAAAATTAGACTCGGGATAGACGACCTGCACAGTACAAGACTCAATGGTCCAATTTTTCACTTCTTTTGCAGCCGTGTCGACGATGACCTTGGTGCAGTCTGCCGGTGCGGTAAAGCCCATCATGAAGCAGTCTGATTCAGTTATACATAGCCGAGCCATCTTCTCATTGAAAAGCACTCCCAAGTCAGTACCGTCGAGTTTGTCGACCCAATCTTCTTCATGAACCTTCTTTTCTTCTTTCTCTCCTTCCACTATTTCTTCCTCTTTCGTGTCAGACAGCTGGTGGCTGAAAAAGATCTCCAACCCTGGCAGCTTTTGATTGGTTTCTTCGTCGATCCATGGCTCTAAAAAATCGCAATATAAGAAATCTTTCCCTTCCCTAACGAAGTACGAGAAATCTTTTCCTTCCTTAACGAAGTACCCATTGAGCGCTCCGGTGTAATTGACCTTTCATCCCTTCTTTGGCCCTTCTAAATCTTTTTCCGTTGGCTTATACCAAAGACCAAAATGGTGCGAAGTCGGCAATACCTAAATGGGTTTCGGGATACCTTTCTGTTTACGCCCCAATCACATGCCTGGGAAAAAGGACATTTTCCTCATTATTATTACGGCGTGTGCATTGACATACCTTTCTTCATCATTCATCATCATTTGAACAGCCTGGGTTTCGTCAAACTAAAAACCACTAAGCAACACATCATCTTCACTATGTTGAACTTCTAACAGGGTTGTACCATCTCCTCCTCTTGGGGGATGAATGCTATCTTCTTTGTGAATAGTTAAAATTACCCTGTTCTTTATCAGCTTTAGTTTCTGATGGAGAGTCGATGGTATTGCCTAGACATTTGGGTCGTGCAACCAAGGTCTTCCCAACAACAAGTTGAAAGACGCCGGTACGTTTAGCACGTGAAACTTAGCTGATGTCTCCAGAGGTCCTACTGAAATAACGAATGACACTAGTCCTTATACATCCCTTCTTGTGTTGTCATAGGCTTGCACCCCTTGATTACAGGGAGTAAACTGGTCTGGCTTCATCCCCAAGCAGACGGTTGTTCTCAATGGGCAAACATTCAAGGCAGACCCATTATCAATGAGGGTTATCGGGACCCAATTTTTTGGGCATTTGACGGTGATGTGTAGCAACTTGTTGCAACTTTTTCCTTCAGCAGGCAAATTCTTATCAGAAAAAAAAATGACTTTTGGTTCAGCAGCTAGCAGAATAAGCCCAATAAGCTGCTCGGGGGTTACATCTATCGAGATACTGGCCTTGTTCAACACCCTCAAAATAGCTTGGCTGTGCTTATGCGAAGCCATCAATAAGCCCCAGATACTGATGTTAGCCTGCATCTTTTTCAACTATCTCAATACAGCATCCTCCTCCTCCTCTTGCTCTATCTCTTTCCCTTTTCCACTTGGCTATCCTTTCTCTAGCTGAGTTGGCTTAAAATATCGTCCACTTCTAGTTAGGTGTTCCACGCCGTCTTTAAGATCCCATAATCCCGACATCACATTATCATTCTATCTCACTTCGTCTATGTGCAAAGGGCTTTTAAACGCCCACAAATCATTTAGGTCACTAACAGCTGCCCTTTTCCTTCTTTTCTCGTTATCTTCAATAGCCCATGTATTCTCAATTTCCTCCCAGATGTCCTCTTCAATAAAATTTACTTGCTATTCCTAAGCAGCCCAAAAATCTATCCACTCTACTCCATCTGATTTTAATACGATCCTTACCAGCCAATAAGACTGTATTTCATCGACGTACACTTCTCCCTTAAAAAGCTGGGGAAAAGTAATGCCATCGAGTACATGACCAAACCCATAAGGTCGAGTTAGATAATCCAATGGTCAGTCATCTTCTTCATTGTGTTCCTCCTCTTGTTGGAAGATTTGGATTATCGATTGATACCGTTCCTAGGCATTATCATTCCATTCTTTCATCCTGTCACGACTGCCTCTAACCATCATAAATGAGCATACTGTCTGATCCTCAGTTACTGAAACATGAGGGCGTGGTAGGTAAGCTAAACAGATGTGCTAACTCGGGTCCTCTAATTCCCCTAGAGACATGTAATTTACCCCAGCCTGCCTGGCATGATTCGGCAGTGGATTAGTAGTGACATTTGGTTTTGGGGTGGCAGATGGTGGTGGGATCACCTTGTTGTCAATGAGGTTTTGGATCTCATGTCGGAGCCTCATACATTTATCAGTCAAATGCCCAGGACCTTGGTGAAAGGCGAAGTATTGAGAGGCATTAAACCTCGGCGGTAGGGGATCAAGTATAGGCATGGGGTCCAATGGCTTGATGAGCCCTTTCTCGATGAGTCGATTCAGGGTGATGGATAATGAAATGTTGAGGGGAGTGAACACCCTCCTTGGCCTTTATTGCTGTTGACTGTTATTTGACTGTTGGGCGTTGTTGGATTGCTGGGCGAAAGAGGATGGGTTCAACAAGTTTACCTCGTTTAAATGAGACACGAGGTTGGTGGCAGCAGATTGGTTTTGATTATTTGTAGGGAAGGTCCTCCTGGGTTTCTAACTCAGCTTGGCTTTTTCGATATTCCTAGACTGGATTGTATCTTCTATCTGAACCCCGGCATCGAATAATTGCTCGAATGTGGAGAGCGACTGTGTGATCAGATAATGCTTCAATGGGGACTGCAGGTTCTTCACCACTATCCTCACTCGCTCTTTCTGAAAAGGCCAGTTCGTCATCTTGGTGGCCTTGCCCCTCCATTGGGTCAGAAAATCAACAAAAGACTCCCGATTCTCCTGTCGAGTCGTTTCGAGCTCTTGTGTAGTTACGTCCAGTTGGACATTGTAACTATACTGACTGATGAAAGTCGTAGCTATATCTTCCCAAGTTCTGGTCTTTGCTACGTCGAGGAAGAAGAACTATTTTTGGGTTACCCCAGAAAGAGATTGGTGAAAGAGCTGAGTCTTCAACTGGTCATCAATCACCATTGGTGGCAGGGTACCAACATACATTCGAAGATGAATTTTTGGATCTCCGATTCTGACAAACTTCTCAATGTCTGGCATTTTAAAATTTTTTGACAGTTTAGCATCTGGGAACAAATATAGTCCTCCCATATCCAACATGTATTCTTCGATCCCTTTAGCCTTTCTAAGGACCTTCTCCATCTTGTCGATCTTCTCAATCAGTGCCGATTCTCTGGACTGACCAGTGTTTTCTTCCTCAACTACCACCTGACGAGGGACCTGTGGTGGTGGTGGAAGAACTTGCGGTCCCTCGGGGACTTGATTGTCATCCCAAAAGTTTTCGGTATTCTCATTCGTGTCATCTAGTTGTCTATTCGCGACAGGGATACGGGCCTGAATTGCCCGAATCTGTGCCTGACATTGCACTTGAGCCTGGGTTTATTGTTCTACGACTCTCTGTATATCAGCGATCGCCCTCATTAGGGCTGCTAGATTCACCTCAGTTTTTGCCATTTTAGCTGACTCAGTTGGCTGTTCGGATATGCTATAAAGTCTGCCTGATCTTGACCTCACCCAAGCGTGTGTTGACTGCACCTTTCTTAGCCCAATGGTAAACTCACGGAGAACACATGAATTCCAAACACAGAATGACCAGTATCAGACACTTCTCGAGCAGACATTATGACAATAGATAGCAAATATCCCAAATATTTGAAATAGCAAATCATGAGCAAATAAATACAGAGACTAGAACAATGCCCATGCCGGGCTCATGCTAGTAGCATAATAGGATAACCCAAAAACCAAAATGACGATTAACAAGGGGAGACCACTAAATTCTAAAGGAAAAGCTCATCTAAAACGGGGAAAAGGACAGCACTTCGGCAGAAAAATAGAGCTACGCTGACTGGATTAGTTCGACCTAAAAATTCTAAGGGGAAAAAGGGCGGCATAATGGTGAAGAACTAACTCTCACGAGTATGATAAGGGTTTTAAAAGAAACGAGCCTATGTCCCTATGTCAAGGAGGGAGGAAACCAATGACCCGAGAAAAACCCGGAGGAGAGCGAAACTACCCTAGAGTCTTTAAAACAAAACGCGGGCCGGACCCCTAGAAGAGAACTACGGCGTAAGAACTAAACATAGTGAAAGACAAAGTCCAAGTAAAAATATGAAGGAAAAGCTAACCTAATCAAAGGATAACAGAAAACCTGGGCCGAACCCGGGAAAGGAACTAGCTTAAGCCTAAACAAAACAATCCTAACAATACGCAAACAAAACATACAATAAAAAAAACACATAATCCTACCAGGGTTAAAGCACCTAATGGGGGGTTCTAAGTTCATTATATGCAAAAGGCCAATTTTGGTCAATTGAACAAGGTACCTTCTGAATATAGTTGGATATATACCTCCTATGCAGAACATGGTCAAACAGTATGTCCGAACTCTTTTATTATACCTATGATATTGTACAGTCAGTAAGGGTTGCCCGCCTTCCCAACAATCTCCAAAACGGATGTACGTTCAGAGCGTTAGGTCGACCAAGCAGGGGGGATTGAAGAACAATGCATATGCATGCGAAAATACAAATGAGAAATTTTTTTATTAAAAACCAATGATGTTTTCAAGTTTAGCCCTCTTATTTGATTTTAAAAATTAGTCCCCAGCAGAGTCGCCAAAAAATACTGCGGCATTGGGATTTAGGGGTCTTTTGGAAAATTGTCAAAAATATAGAAATTCAAAGATGCTTGAAAAAATATTTTAATACCTTAAAAACTAACCTTTGAAAATCCCTTTTTTATTGGAAACAGAGTCGCCACTTAATTTTTGAGAAAAACTAAGAAAAACAAAAATGACTATTGATCTTGAAAACGTTAACAAGAGAAGAAAAAAAAAGAGATTCGGGGGCTAAGGTACAAATCAAGAAAGGTGTTAGGCACTCCGTTCGTCCAACCATAAAGTTGGCCTCTACTAATCATTGTTGGTTCTTTAATAGAATTTCTCAAATGCATACAAAAATAAAAGAAGGTAAAGAGGGAACATCTAAAAATAAATATGAAAAATACATAACATACGTATATAGAGTGCCAAATAAAGCAAATATCAAAATGAAAATCCTAAGTACTACAACATGCAATTTCTAACTAAATAATACATGGAGCACACCGGCATACAATTTCATCAAAAATGAACTAACCTATCAAGATATGATTGAAATAGTAAAGCATGCAACATGTTGTCAAAATTACCTAAACATGAATTTGCTACGAAAGGAAAATTAAACTATCTTAAACATGCTTTCAAGGAAAGAAACTAAAACATGCATTAACAGGATGAATTAGTAAAAAAATGAGAAATGCAAAATAAAATATGCCTAAAAAGAGAATCCTAAAAGAAATTTTATAAAAGAAATTTATGAAAAGAGTTTATAGAAAAATGTTATACTAAAAAAGGAAATTCTAACTATCTACATTAAAAGAAAATAAAGAAAGTAAAAGAAGAAAATAAAATCTATCTTTAAAAGATTTTTTTATGATTTTTGATTTGATAACTTGAAAGAAAATAAAACTATAGAAAAAAGAAGATGGTACTTTATACTAACATTAAGAGAAAAGAAATACTAATCAAAAGAAAAAGAAAATGGAGTGTTCTAAGGAAGTTTAAAGTTAGTGATAAAAGAGAAGAAAAAGAAAATAAAATAAAATGTTAGCAAAAGAAACTACATTAATATTAAAAGAAAAGAAAGAGGTAGAAAATAAAAGCTAGAAAGAGAAAAAAATAAAATAAAACATTAGTATTAAAGAAAATAAAAGGGGACTTAAAAAGAATAAAAGAAAACTTAAAAAAATGTTAAGCTAAAAATAAAATAAAATGGAGCATTAACTAATGTTACAAGAAAATGAAAGTAGAATAGAATGCTAGTAAAATAAAATTAGACTAACTAAAAGAAAAGAAAAGAAAACAAATGTTAGAATATTGAATTAATATAAAAAGAAAAAAAGCGAAGAAATAAAATGCTAGAATTAAATAGGTGTAATATTGATAATTGCAACTATTTTTATGTAAGTGCATATATCATAACAATAACGACAGTATTTAATCGTATTGTTAAATCATTTTAGCACTATTTTAATGAATTAATTAAAGAACAAAAATAACAAATATATTAAGTGTGAATGTGAAAAAATTAATAATTAAAAAAGTAAAGAAAGCAATAAAATTACATGAAGTAAACAAAATTAACTATATAAATGGAAGGAATATGCAAATTGAAATTGAATTTTAACCCAGTTACTCCAAAAGAGAGGAGTTGAAGTTAGAAGACCGGGGATCCAAACGAGGTACCTAAATCGTGAAATCCTCAAATTGGAGAATGTGCTTCAATTCTCGGATGGTGATTCCAAGCTAGGGCTTCAAATGTAGGTATTGGAGGTTTGGGACTCGGTATTTCGGCACGGCTTCAGCGTCGGGGCTCAAAATTGCTCGATGTCTCGGCAGTGCTTCACTCTCAAAACCTCTCACTCATTTTCTGTTTTTGAAAACGTACCAGAGGTACGGTATTTATAGAGTTCTTTAGCCAATGAGATGCCGCCACGTTTCCATTTAAAGTTGGCGGTTGCCACAATGCAAGTTGGCAGTCGCCACGTTTTTGAAAATTTCTACAAAGTTCTATGGCGGTCGCTATGATGAAGGTTGGTGGTCGCCATAATGAATGGTGGCGATCACCATTTTTTGCTAGGGTTTTCACAAAGTTCTATGGTGGTCGCCACAATGAACCTGGCGGTCGCCTTACTTGGGCAGCAAGTTTCGATGGTTCGTTAAATTTTATTGGTTTGAAGGTTTCAGGTTCAAATACCGAGCTTGGATCACTTCTCGAGGATCGAACTAATGCACTATTCTTGCTGTTTTCATTATCGGATTCGCCTAAGATTAGGCGGGGTCAAATTGGGGTGTTTACAGCTACCTGAAGAATTTTGAGTCGACACAAATGTCAAAATGAGTCAACAAAAAATCACTAAGAGTTTCTTCACTTTTTAGTGTCGACACCAAAGGCAATTTGAGTCGACACAAAAGAGCCTCCCAAAAAGACGAAGAATAAAAAGAGTCGACACCAAATATATTTATGTCGACACCATTGAGTTGGAGAAGGATGCAGAAATTTGAGTCGACACCAACGAAGATTTGAGTTGACCCAACCACTTAAACAACCAAGCCCTGGAAGTTTTGTGTCGACCCAAAACCAATTGTGTCTACACCTGCGATGGAAATCTAAATTACGCAGCTAAGTTTAACTATTGAATTTTTGACATTTATTGCTCCCACCTACCTCCAACGGTCATGAATCTTTAAGAGCTTATATAAGGAGTTACTCTTCAGCATTTAAAACAACTGGAGACTTACATTTACTGTCACACCCTAAAACCTAGGGTTTTACTCAAAATAAACATACATTTTATACATGCATAAAATATCACCTCAAGGCTTATAAAACACGAATCTAAGAACAGGAAATACATGTAACAGTACATGATTCCATCACGAAATAAAAAAAAACTTTAAACAAAAGTCTTTCACCTCCTGGGCTCTACTAGATCAACAGCCGTGATCACCGTCACTTGAAAAAGGTTTTGCACAAATCCCACACCGTGAGCCAAAACTCAATAGAAAACAGACTAGCATGAATTTAAAAGAAAAATATACTAGCATGAATAATATGAGTATTTCGACTCACACGTGCCTAAAAAAAATGGTTTTACTTCTCAAAAACCACAAATTTTCTCGCCGTCTCTCAACTTCTAACAATGTCAGACAATATATAAAGCATACACAATGAGTTCATATCCATATCGTACTCTTTCACGGTCTTTCACCGTGGGATAATACTAACCTAGTCATCATGTTTTTGTAATCTTTCACCACAAGACAATCACTTGCCCTAATGTGCAATTCTTTGCAATCTTTCACCGCGGGACAATCACTTGCCATAATATGCAATTTTTTGTACAGATATAAAGTGAGATCCTGACCCTTTTTTTTCGGCGTTTTTCGACGTGCGTTTCGTGTTTTTGTTGCAGCATATTTTAATATTTTTAGATGCATGATCGGGGTTAAATATGCATGCGGGGCAAGTTCTCGGGGCCGTGGGGTATTGCGGCGCGAATTTTGAAAAATTTTAAAAAAAGATATTTTGCAGGCCTATAAATATCTAGAGTTAGATATTTTCAAAACTTCTCAACTAAGTTTTTTTCCTTTTTTCTCTATGCCTTCTCTCTAACTTCTCTGGGGTCCGAGGCTCGATTTTCAACGATTCAATAGTGGATCCTTGCTATTGACACGGTGGGCTACACGTTCATCTGGATGGAATTTTATTTCGACAAAGCTTAATTTTTCACGTGATTCGAGGTATTGAATTTTTAACCCAATAAGGTAGGATCCTAGACTCTCATGTCTTATAAGTGTGCTATGTGGAATCGTGTGTGTTTTTACCGGTTAAAATGTATGAAAAAGTTATTTATGTTTTGAATAAACTGGGTTTTGGATTTAAAACCATTTTTGGTTGGTTTTGGTTGGATGGAATCGGGGTTTGAGGGTTTCTTTTTAGGTTTGGGTGTTAGTCTTGGGCTTGTGTATGTCCGTGGAGGTTGAAAGAAAGTTTAGTTGCTTCGATTTTGAGTTTGGAGGGTTGTTGGATGGTTGTTGGATGGTTAGAGGCTTGAAATTTGCCAAACAGGTCAGTTTCTCGCGTAGAACCGCTTGAGGGACTGCTCAAGTGGTCTAAGGGGCGGTCTTGGGGAGTTCTCGGGTTGCCTGACTACTAGACAGACTGCTTGAGCGGTCTAGCCCGCGGTCTGTTTTCGCTCGTTAAAAGTTTATTTTTAAAATTGATGTATCTCCCTCATCCGGACTCAAAATTTGGGTCACTTTTGTGTTCAAATTGAAGCCCCGAAAGTCTTTTTTCCAATGACACCTCTCTCACATTAAAATCATATTTATAGAAAAAGTTATGATTAAAATAGTAAGGGTATGTGAGAATTTCTTAACCGTTTTTCACCCATTTTGGCCGAATGTTGGGAAAAAGCCTATTTTTCATCGCTGGGGGAACTTTTTATCAAATTTCTTGATCCTTGGGAGTTTGTTGTGTTGTTCATTGGTTGGGTCCTTGGTTTTTAATTGGTTTCCAATGGTATTCAGTTGATTGATTATGGAATTAGTCGACTGAAATACTGTTGGATTCTTTTTGCGATTCGGTTGATTGTGTGGTGGCTTCGGGAGTCGTATCGTGGCTTTGGGTGTTTGTTTAGGTGTCGTTCTTGAGGTGACAAGCATGGCTAGATGTGGGTTGTTGGGGCATGGTTGTGTACGTCGTGGTTGGGTATGGAGCATGTTTAGGCTCATGGCACCTTTGGAGATAAGGTGGTGTTTTGTGACCTCATGGTTTGAGGGGTTTAGCATTAGCCTTCGGATTATGCTTGGTTTGTGGGTTGTTGGTTATCCATTGAAGTGGATGTCGGGTTGTTTGGCGGTGGCATCATGATGTGAAGTTATATATGGCTATATGCGTTTATAACTGGTTATGTGCATTTATAACTCTAGTTTATTTGTGTACGGATTATGTAAGTGGATTACATAACTTTGATATCGTTATGTGTAACATGGTTTATGCTTTAAAACGCAGAGTTTTATAGGCATGTGACATGATTTGTGAAACGTAGTGTTGGTACGCGATTTTATGCATTAAATCCTGGTTTTGGTTTGCATATGTGTATGAAATGGTATAGATGAACAGGTGATTCAGTGAGTGTTAACTCTGGTTAACGATGCGTTAATTGGGCAGCAGCCTGTCTGTGAAAGTCTGTGAAAATGTGTTAATTGGGCAGAGGTCCGTCGGTGAAAGTCCTAGAAGACGCATTAATTGGGCAGCGGTTTGTCGGTGAAAGACCGAGAAGATACATGGACTGCATGAATTGCATTGTGGGACGGATAAAACTAATTTTGAATTATTTTTCAGATTCCCGTGAATCGCTGTATAAAAATCATTTTTAAACTGTTTTCGAGGCTCTTGTGAGTCCACATGGTTATTATCCTCGCTTTCCTGTTGCATGTGAAAATTATTTTAATGGCTTGAAAGTTAGTCAAAATTACACCTCGTTTTTCCTAGCTTGTTTTGTTTATATTGCATGTGTTGTCTAGTTTCTGCTGAGTTTTGGCTCACGGTGTGGGATAAAATATTTTCAGGTACCGATCACGCAGGTGGATCCGAAGTTGCTGGAGAGGCAGAAGAATCATAGTCTTCATTTTTGTTCTTTTGTATCATGTATGATGTTACATGTTTTTTCGGCGTTGGATCCGTGTAATGTATGCCGTTCGATTTTATATACAATGCATGTATGGTTTAATTTGAGAATTTATTCTCGGGTTGGGTATTATGTTGTTTGTTTGTGGGTGTTTCACGTGACTTGAAGTTTGGGACGTAACAGATTGGTATCAGAGCTCTGGGTTCGAATACCTAAGAGCAATGGGAAGAGGGTGTATCCTGTGTGACGTTGATTGCGAGTGCTTGATTGCATGTGTTTAGACACTTTGATAACATGAACGTGTTGATATGTTAAGCCTGAGGATGTTGTGTAGATGTGAGCATGGGGTTGAATTGTGGCATTGATTAGTCCTGCCTTTGGGCGTTTAGATTAACAAACTTGGGAGCCTAGTTAGAAATGCGTTTAGCTGACGTGAATTTTAGCAGGGAACCTAAGTAGGTTATCCAGATTGACGTGTCATTCTTGTCGGTTCTTCTCGGTTTGTGGGGTTATTTAGCATGAACCTATGTGGCTATGTGTTAGCATGCTTATGTGGTTTATGCTTTTATGCTGCATCTTATGTTTTGTCTTTTTCACATAAATGCGATGTCTGTGAGACGAGGGCGAGGCCGTGGTCGAGGCCGTGGCCGTGGTGTTGGCCAAGGGGATATTCCTATCCCTGATGCTGGGGATGCAAATGCTCCCCTAGGACCAATGGACGCGACAGAGTTGTTGCGTGTGCTGGTGGGTTTTATCCAGTAGTTGGTTAGAGGTGAGATCGTCAGGGAGAGAGAGAGAGTGCCTAAGGCGAGGGCTACAGTAGCAATGCGGGAGTTTAGGCGCAAGGATCCGCCTACCTTTGCAGGAGATCCTAATCCTATTGTGGTGAAAGAGTGGCTGGAGTTGGTGACTCAGATCCTAGACACGTTGCAAATTTAAGAGGATGAGTTACGAGTTTTTTTTTCTTCCTTTCAGCTGAGAGGTAATGCTCACATGTGGTGGAGATATGCCAGGACCACAATGGAGGTCACATGGGCAGCCTTTACAGGAGTGTTTCTGGAGAAATACTTCTCGGCTTTGAAGAGGAACTTATACAGGGAGGAGTTCTACACTCTTACCCAGGGGGCCATGGATGTCATGCAGTATGAGACCAGGTTTACGAGCTTATCCCGGTTTGCACCGAAATTAGTGAGCACAGACGAGCTGCGATCTATGAGATTTGAGCGGGGCTTGAGGCCAGCGATCAGGGAGCGTGTGGTTGCATTGGGACTTCGTGTCTTCATAGAGCTGGTGGAGGCAACAGCGAGGGTGGAGAACACTGTGATCGAGATTCAGGCTTCCAAGGAGGCCAGGACATCACAGGGTGGGACAGAAGCACAGACATGTGGGCATTCCAGCAAGAGGCAGAGGTCCTCTGGTCCTAGTTTTCGTCCATCTAGATTACCACAGCCGTTCTCTGCACCAGTACCATCAGTGGCTTCGTCTGGGAGGCCGGAATAGAGGGAGATTAGATGTTTTCAATGTGGATAGCCTGGACGTCGTAAGGTGGATTGCCCGCAGCTGAGGCAGTCCCAGGGTTCATGGATTCAGTCACAGGGGAGGTTGCTACAAACTTGTTTTGGATGTAGCCAACCTGGATATATCCACTGGGACTGTCCCTAGAGAGAGAGTGTACCGAGTGCAATGGGCACACAAGAGGGTTCGTTTGTGCAGAACCAACAATAACCTTTTGTAGTTTTGTCTTCTCGAGCTATGACAGGTAGGGGTACTTCAATTCAGTCGGTACGACAGCGGACCGTGCCGGGTGGTAGACAAGACAGAATGGGATTTCCCTGAGTGTATTCACTTATAGCTTCAAATTTCTCCAGGGGACCGAGAGTGCATGATGATGCAGATGCACATCCTTCTCCAGTGTACAGAGGTATTTTCTGAGTATACAGGCTTGGGTCAGTTTCTTGTTGCATTTGTTTAGGAGTTGGTGATGGATTCTGTTGGCGGTGTGCTGTATTAAGGCAGCAGGTGGTCAGGATGTGAGGTTGAGATGGGTTGTAAATCTCGTGTCTTTGAGATAGTTGGTTGTTGTTTAGGATGCCTAACGTTGTTTGACTATATCCTAGGAATGGTTTGGCTGACCATCTCGTGTTTGTGTCAATGGTGATCGATGCGGTTGTTTTCTTTGACCTTAAGTTGAATTTCGGGGGCAAAATTCCATTAAGGGGGTAGAGTTGTGAGATCCTGGCCCATTTTCTTTTTTGGCATTTTTTGACGCGCGTTTCGTGCTTTTGTTGTAGCGTGTTTTAATACTTTCAGATGCATGATCAGGGTTAGATATGCATGCGGGAAAGGTTTTCGGGGCCGTGGGGTATTGCGGCGTGAATTTTGAAAAATTTAAAAAAAAAGATATTTTGGAGGCCTATAAATATCTGGAGTTAGATATTTTCAAAAGAAATTTTCAAAACTTCTCCACTAATTTTTCTTTCTTTTTTTTCTCTCTGCCTTCTCTCTAACTTCTCGGGGGCCCGGGGCTCGATTTTCAACGATCCAACAGCGGATCCTTGCTATTGGCACGGTGGGCTACACGTTCATCCGGACGGAATTTTATTTCGATGAAGCTCAGTTTTGCACGTTGTTCGAGACGTCGAGTTTTTAACTCAACAAGGTAGGATCCTAGACTCTCATGTCTTATAAGGATGCTACGTGTAATCGTGTTTGTTTTTACCAGTTAAAAATGTATGAAAAAGTGGTTTAGGTTTTGAATAAACTGGTTTTTGGGTTTAAAACCATTTTTGGTTGGTTTTGGTTGGATGAAATCGGGGTTTGAGGGTTTCTTTTGAGGTTTGGGTTTTAGTTTTGGGCTTGTGTATGTCCGTGGAGGTTGAAAGAAAGTTTAGTTGCTTCGATTTTGAGTTTGGAGGGTTGTTAGATGGTTGTTGGATGGTTGGAGGCTTGAAATTTTCCAAACAGGTTAGTTTCTCGCGTAGGACCACTTGAGGGACCGCTCAAGCAGTCTAAGGGGCGGTCTTGGGGAGTTCTTCGGTTGCCTGACCACTGGACAGACCGCTCGAATAGTCTATCCCGCTGTCTATTTTTGCTGGTTAAAAGTTCATTTTTAAAATTGATGTATCTCCCTCATCCGGACTCGGAATTGGGTCATTGTTGTGTTAAAATTAAAGCGCTGAAAGTCTTCTTTCCAATGACACCTCTCTCACATTAAAATTATTTTTTTAGAAAAAGTCATGATTAAAATAGTGAGGGTATGTCAGAATTTTTTAACCGTTTTTGGCCGAATGTTTAGAAAAAGCCTATTTTTCATCGTTGGGGGAACATTTTATCAAATTTCTTGTTCCTTGGGAGTTTGTTGTGTTGTTCATTGGTTGGGTCCTTGGTTTTTAATTGGTTTCCAATGGTATTCAGTTGATTGATTATGGGATTAGTCGACTGAAATACTGTTGGATTCTTTTTGGGGTTCGATTGGTTGTGTGGTGGCTTTGGGAGTCGTATCGTGGCTTTAGGTGTTTGTTTAGGTGCCGTTCTTGGGGTGACATGCATGGCTAGATGTGGGTTGCTGGGGCACGGTTGTGTGCGTCGTGGTTGGGTATGGAGCATGTTTAGGCTCATGGCACCTTTGGAGATAAGGTGGTGTTTTGTGACCTCATGATTTGAGGGGTTTAGCGTTAGCCTTCGGGTTATGCTTGGTTTGTGGGTTGTTGGTTGCCCATGTGAGTGGATGTCGGGTTGTTTGGCGATGGTGTCATGATGTGAAGTTATATATGGCTATGTGCGTTAATAACTGGTTATGTGCATTTATAACTCTAGTTTATTTATGTACGAATTATGTAAGTGGATTACAAAACTTTGATATCGTTATGTGTAACATGGTTTATGCTTTAAAACGTAGAGTTATATAGGCATGTGACGTGGTTTGTAAAACATACTGTGGCTACGTGATTTTATGGATTAAATCCTGGTTTAGGCTTGCATGTGTATGAAATGGTATAGATGAATAGGTGATTCAGTGAGTGTTAACTATGGTTAACGATGCGTTAATCGGGCAGCGGCCCGTCGATGAAAGTCCGAGAAAACTTGTTAATTGGGCAGAGGTTCGTCGGTGAAAGTCCGAGAAAACGCGTTGATTAGGCGGCGGTCCATCGGTGAAAGTTCCAAAAGACACATTAATTGGGCAGTGGTCCGTCAGTGAAAGTCTGAAAAGATACATAGACTACATGAATTGCATTGTGGGATGGATAAAACTAATTTTGAATTGTTTTTAAGATTCGCGGGAATCGCAGTATAAAAATCATTTTTACGCTCTTGTGAGTCCACATGGTTATTTTCCTCGCTTTCCCGTTACATGTGAAAATTATTTTAATGGCTTGAAAGAGAGTCAAAACTGTACCTCATTTTTCCAAGCATGTTTTGTTTATATTGCATGTGTTGTCTAGTTTCTGCTGAGTTTTGGCTCACAGTGTGCGAAAAAATGTTTTCAAGTACCGATCACGCAGGTTGATCCGGAGTTGCTGGAGAGGTAGAAGAGTTACAGTCTTCCTTTTTGTTCTTTTGTATCATGCATGATGTTACATGTTTTTTCAGCGTTGGAGCCGTGTAATGTATGCCATTTGGCGATTATATACAATGCATGTATGGTTTAATTTGAGAGTGTATTCTCGGGTTATGTATTATGTTATTTGTTTGTGGGTATTTCACGTGACCCGGAGTTTGGGTACGCACATAACTATGTACAAAATATCCACTAACATACCAACATATCATTCACATATCCATTGAGACAAACCCCCATCTCAATCAAACATTTAAATCTAAGGTCTACCTCAAGGGTTAGCTCCAAACCTCAAAAACACGGTTTTCAAGACTTTACATAAATCTCTTCATTTTCAAACCTCCTCTTTGAAAACCACTGACATCCACACGTCCAACAACATGGAATAAACCATAAGAACACTTTAAAAGCCATTTCGTCCAACCAAACAATGATTAAACAGCTAAAACAATTTTTCATGCGTTTTAGAATGGTAAAAACGCATAATATTCCACGTAGCACCCTTTTAAGACATGAGAGTCTAGGATCCTATCTTCTTGAGTCAAAAACTCGACGCACGAAAAATCAAACTTCGTCAAAATTAGATTCCATCTAGATGAACGAGAAGCCTTCAGCATGAATACTAAGAATCCACTATCTGATTGCCAAAAACCAAGCCCGGGCCCACCAAAAGTTACAGAGAAGGTGGAAAAAAGACAAGAAACTTGTTCAATAAGCTAAAGTTTTAAAATATCTTCCAAAAGGTTGATATTTATAAACCCATCCCCGCACAGAAAGTCAGTTGACTGAATCCACCAAGTCACTTGACTAAAAAGCTACTTGAAAACCAAAAATTCTCCACCGCCACAGGTCAGTCGACTGAACATCCAACCTCAGTCGAGTGAACCAACCCTCTAAGTCAACTGGAAAGCTACTACCAACACACGAAATTTCTCCAGTGTCTAGCCGACGAAAAAACTTCAAAACAGTTCACAACCCCAAAACTAAACAACCAAACCAGCCTTTCTAAACCCGAACAAGCATAAAACACATACGTAAAACACATAGAACATGCTATTTTAAAATGATGAAACAAAACCCAGCACATCGAATATATAGATAACGAAAAAGAAAAGGAACCAGGTCTCACATTTATTGTTGTAATGCTTGAATCAAAAACCAAATCTCTTAAGCTCTCATTTATTGCTTGTAACTCTAGCTCTTGATTCTCATCTCTTTACTCATTTATTTTCAATCATTTTGTAAAGAGAGTGAGTGATATTCATTGTAATACCTCATTTATTGTATCTAAGGGTGAGTCACTTTTTATCCTTTGAGTGAGTAAATAAATCTCATCAAAGAAGAACCCAAGAGATTAGAAGAAAAATTGGGATGTGTTTTTTGTAGGATCGTCTTGATGTTGTAAATGTTTTGAATGCACCCGTAAGCATTCTACTTTAGTAGAAATTCTCAAGGAGATTCTTAGGGAGTGGACGTAGGCTTGGAATAAGCCAAACCACTATAAATCTCGGTGTCTGATTCAATTTTTCTATCCCTAACCTTTTTAATATTCACATTTCTTTATTTCTTGATTATACTTGCTATAATTATTTGTGATATTAAAAGGTTTATGAAAAGGTTTTTAAAATTGTTATTATCATTTTAAAACCCAATTCATCCCCCTCTTGGGTTGCCTAGAACTAACAACAGCAATAGTAAACCAACCTTCATGATTGGAGATCCCATGAACCTACATGATTAGAGATCCCATGAAATGGGTTCATATGGGTAATATCAAATTACTGATTGACATGGATAAGCGCTATCATTTATTTATCCCTTCCTATGGTATAGATAGTGCAAGATTGTGACGTGTGAGGCTAAGCAGCAGCTCTTAATGAATTCATAGTTCAAGATTGAATGGTGTGGTGTATCAGTTGCACTATACACTTGATGAATTCACCTATATGAGTGTAAAAGTGGGGCCACTTCCTATAAGAATTCAGAAAAATTCTTTAGAGAACTCGTGAAATCAAGTAAGGCATATGGGGTATTCGTGCCAACCCGTGATGAACAACATTTGATAAGAGAATGTGCTATGGGTACTTGGTATATATGATTTGTAAGCGGGAAATAGGTTCAAAGAAGTTCAACTTCACTAACTTTCTGCAGATCATATCCTCGTAAACCAAGACGTTGATTCATTGTCCAAAAGACACCAATGGTAACATAGTGCACTTTCTTTAGATCGTATTCATTCTCTTCATTTTCCTTCTTTCTTATTTGTAATATGTGGGGGATTGTTGGTATATGTATTTCAAAACAACAAAGAAGATAATTTAGTCCCACATTTGAAAACCAATAAGTTTTTAAGCTACATATAAAATACCTCTCTTCCTTTGTTGTTTAAATGTGGCTAGACCCAAAAAAACCCATCGCGCGCACGAGATTGGGCTAAAGCCTAACCATTTCTAAAACTTGGCCCAAAAAATAGTTAACCGGATGCGCATTGCGAGTTTCACGCACATGGGGGTGTAAATCTAAAGTTTCGAGCCTCGCGGGTGTGTGTGCGATTGGGCCTTGTTTTGCTAAATATCTGATTAAATATTTTGTAGAAAATCTGGTTCCTCTTTTTAAGCCCTTTTTTCAAACTGTTCCATTGATCAAGTAATTAAAGCATTTTCAGAATTCTTGTAATTAATTTTTTTGCCGTTATCCACTAGTTAAGCCATCATTTATTTTCAGCAATTATTTTTTGACCATTTATGGCTTGATTAGTGTACAACTATCCCCTTATCTTAAGGTGCATTTTTCTGCTTCTATAAATTGGTGAGAACTTTCAGTTTAAAAAATATATAGAAAATGCATTCTCTCCTCTTCTGCTCTCTAAGAATACGATATGTCAAGAGGCTGTTCCTGAATTCAATGTATTGTGAGTGCACACATACAATGAATAGATTGTAAAACCCCATGAGTATCCCGCCATCATCCTCCTACAGCGAGTGACATCTTTGAGGTGCGTGAAAATACTTTTAAGGAGAATGTTGGCATCACGATTACAACCACTGGTGATACTGTTCTTCTTTGCTGCCTCAATTTATACTATTTTTTGTTCATATTTGACAACACACCAAATCATGCTGACTGTTAATAGAATCCACCACCGAGCTTCAAGTACTATTTTTTGTTCATATTTTAAAATTGTTATTATCGTTTTAAAACTCAATTCACCCCCCTCTTGGGTTGTCTAGAACTAATAATTGATAATAGAGTTTGGGCTCTTGTTTTTTGACTTAACCATCTAAGAGTTTTTATGGCAACCACTAGTATCAGACCTATCCAATAAGAAGGTTAGTCCACTAATAGACCTCATTTGTTCAATGAAACAAATTATAATTATTAGAAGGCTAGAATGAGAATTTACATTCAAGCCGTAGACTATGACCTTTGGAAGGCTATCATGAATGGACCCAAAAGACCTACCACGACCGTTGAAGGAACAATTGTTCCTAAACTTGAGAATGAAAGGACTGAAAATGACATAAGAGAGATTTAAAAGAATGCTAAGGCTATGAATCTCTTATATTGCTCTGTGGATTCAAATGAGTTTAATAAGATCTCAACATGTGACACCGCCAACAAAATTTGAGATAGACTTGAAGTTACGCATGAGGGAACTAACCAAGTCAAGGAATCCAAGATAAGCATGCTTGTTCATAACTATGAATTATTTAAAATTGAGCATGATGAAACCATTTTTGATATGTTTATTAGATTTATTGATATTATAAATGGATTAAAATCTCTTTGCAAGATTTATTCTTACGTAGAAATGGTGAGAAAAATCCTTAGGTGCATGCCTAAGAATTGGAAAGCTAAGGTTACTGCTATTCAAGAAGCTAAAGACCTCAATACACTTAGCTTAGAGGAACTTCTTGGATCCCTCATTAGTCATGAGATGAACATTAAGATGGATGATGAAGATGACAATAAAAAGAAGAAGGGCATTGCCTTTAAGTCTTCAACACATGATGATGAATCCGATGAAAACTCCTTAAGCGATGAAAATGAAGATATGGCCCTCATCACTAAGAAATTCAAAAAGTTTCTTTGAAATAAGAAATAAGGAGGAAGGTGGTTCTTCAAAAAGGATGGTTATAAAAGAAAGCCTAACAAGTTCAAGGGTGCAAAGAACTCTATTCTTAAAAAGCTGGTTCAAAGAAAAATGGGTGCAAAGAACTCTTTAGATGGGTGTAACTCTTTAAAAAGTTTGTAACTCTTTAGATAAATTACAAAGTACATTTGAAGATTTTCACGATGAACTAAGAAAATTGGGTGCAAAGAACTCTATTCTTAAAAAGTTGGTTCTTTTCTCTTCATCTGAAATTGAAATCTTGTAAGAAGAAAAACTTGTTTTATCAAAACAGATTTCCATTTTGAAAGATGAAAACGAGGATTTAAATAGAAAGGTTGAAGATCTTACAAAAACTATTTATAAGTTCACTCTTGGAAAGAACAATTTAAATAAACTTCTTGGTATGCAAAAGTGTATTTTTGACAAAGTCATGATTATATATTAAACCAAATAAGAAGCAAAAGTTCTTAAGCAACATTTTTGTCAAAGCCTCATCTAATCACTCAAATACAACTTGGTTTCATTGCTATGACCAAGGACACACCGTCACACATTGTCCATAAAGAAAGTCTTTTAATTTATCTGTCAAGAATGTTTAGGTTCCTAAAGGAGCACATCCTCAAGAAACTAACTCCAAAGAACCCAAAAAGGTTTAGGTACCAAAAATCAAAACTTAATTTTTTTTATAGGTATGTCTCAAGTCCTCATTCAAGGAGGGCATATGGTATCTTGATAACGCTTGCTTAAGACACATAATAGGCGACAAATCAATGTTTTCATCCCTCAAACCTAAAGATGGTGAATTTGTGATATTCGGAGACAATAGCAAAGAGAAAATCATAGGAATCAGTTGTATCGGTAAAATTTATTCCCCTTCTATTGAAAATATTTTACTTGTTGATGGTTTGAAATATAACCTTCTTAGCATAAGCCAACTTTGTAATAAAGACCACAAGGTTATCTTTGAACATGCTAAGTCTGTTATTGAAGACTCAATCGCTAACAAAGTTATTTTTGAAGGTCATAGACATGAAAATGCTTAAACTTTCAATCTAAATGACCTTTCTAAAAATAACACCAAGTGCTTAGCCACCTTGAGTGACAATAGTTGGTTGTAGCAGAGAAGATTTAGACATGCACACATGAATTTGATTTCTAAACTTTTTTTTAAAAAAGGTGATTAGTTTATGCCAAATCAAATTTTAAAAAGACAAAATTTGTGATGCATGCCAACAAGGCAAACAAGTTAGAAGCTATTTTCATTCAAAAAGTGAGATTTCAATTTGTAGGTTGTTACAACTATTGCCCATAGACTTGTTTTGGTCTAACAAGGACTCTTAGCCTTGGAGGCAAGAGATATGTCTTTGTTATTGTTGATAACTTCTCTAGATACACTTAGGTGCTATTTTTAGCTCATAAGGATGAAGTTTTTGCCTCTTTTGCAAAACTGTCTCGGAGAGTTCAAAACAAAAAAGGTTTTCAAATCATAAGTATCCGAAATAATCGTGATAGAGAATTTAAAAATAAAGATTTTGAAAAATTTTGTGTTGAAAATGGTATTAACCATAACTTCTCTACTCGTAGAACCCCATAACAAAATGGATTTGTTGAGAGGAAGAATAGGACCTTGGTGGAAATGGCTAGAACCATACTATGTGAAAATAATCTACCAATATATTTTTGGGCAGAGGCTGTAAACGCAACTTGTTTTATCGTGAACAGAGCCATGATTCGAGCTTCTCTTAAGAAAATCCCATATGAGTTATGGATTGGAAGAAAAACCTAACATCAGTTATTTTTGCGCCTTTGGGTATAAGTGTTTTGTTTTAAATAACAAAAAAAAACTTTTGAGCAAGTTCGATGCAAAATCTGATGAAGGTATTTTCATAGATTATTTCTTATCTAGTAAATCCTATAAAATTTTCAACAAAAGGACCTTAGTTGTTGAAGAATCTATACATGTGAAATTTGATGAAGCTAACTTTGGTTCTTTAAAAGAATTTTGTGAAGATAACTTGGTTGACATAGAAAAATGTGTTGAAGACATCTTCATTAAAGCTCAAGAAGAGCCAAATAATGAGGAAGTTTCAAATTCTCAACAAGATGAAGTTCAACAGGCTGTTGAACCTTCAAATCATAAAATTCCAGATTTGCCTAAAGAATGGAGGTATGCTCGTGGTCATCTAAAAGTCCTAATCATTGGTGACCCATCTCAAGGTATCAAAACTCAATCTTCTCTACAAAATATTTGTGATAGTTTAGCATTTCTTTCATAGACTGAACCAAATCCTTTTGAGGAAGCCAAAAACGATGAGTTTTGTACCTTGGCTATGCAAGAAGAGCTTAACCAATTTAAAAGAAACAATGTTTGGACTTTAGTCCTAAGACCTAAGGATCACTCCATCATCGGTACAAAATGGGTTTTTAGAAACAAAATGGATGAGAATGGAGTAGTTCTTAAGAACAAAGCTCGATTGGTAGCCCAAGGTTACAATCAAGAAGAACACATCAATTTTTATGAAACTTTTGCTCATGTGGTTAGGCTTGAAGCCATTAAGATGTTGCTTACTTTTACTTACTTTAAAATTTGTAAACTCTATCAAATGGATGTCAAAAGTGTCTTTTTAAATGGTTTTATCTTGGAAGAAGTTTTTGTGAAACAACCTCATGATTTTGAAAATCTTGATTTTCAAACCATGTTTACAAACTTACCAAGGCTCTCTATGGTTTGAAGCAAGCACCTAAAGCTTGATATAAAAGGCTTAGCAAATTCTTGATTGAAACTGAGTTTTCAAAAGAAAAAATTATACCACTCTTTTCATCAAGTCTCAAGAAAATGACATATTTGTTGTCTAAATTTATGTAGATGATATTATTTTTTGCTCAATTAATGAATCCATTTGTAAGGACTTTGCTAAGTGCATGCAGGGATGTAGACATCCCAAATTGATCCCGCCTATTTTTAGGTGAATTCGATGATGAAAAACAGCTAGAATGGTGCTTCAGTACAATCCTCAGGAAATGATCTAAGCTCGGTATTTGAATCCAACGATCAAAACCTTAAAACCAGTGAAATCTCCATTGAACCGCTATGTTGGAACCTTGGGGTCACCATGTTTATTGTGACGACCGTCAATAGAACTTCTTGGAAACCCTAGCCAAAGTGGCGACCGCCACATTTGAACCGTGGGATTGCCAACTTGATTGTGGCGACCGCCATAAGAACTTCTTGGAAGCTTACTTTTTGTGGCGACTGGCAACCTCTAACTCGGCGACCACCAACTTCAAATGGCTTGACGTGTTCTAAAATGTGTCAGCGTTCCATTAGTTGAAGAATTCTATAAATACCGTACCTCCTGGTATGTTTTCATAATAGAATTTGAGTGAGAGAAGCTCTGCCGAGTCGCCGAGCAATCCCAAGCCCAGACGCCGAAACCCTACCAAAGTACTGAGAGCTGAACCTCCGACACCAACATTGACTAAGATCTTAAGGATTAGATTGTTGGCATCATTTTCTGACTCGAGGATTCCTTAGCAATCCAGGTATTCTGTTTGGATCTCCGGTCCTTCTAGCTCCATTTCTTATCTCTTTGGAGTGATCGAGTTAATTTGAGTATTTAATTTTACATACATTGCTTATGTAGTTGTTTTAATCACTAGATTTCATTTAGCTTACAAGTAATATACTTAGTTAGAGTAAATTAGTTAATTCATGCTACAAATTCCAATTTCATTTTGTTTGATTAGTTTGTTTACTTTACCTATATTACACATTCACATTTAACACATTATTTTCTTTCATTAATTCATCAATTAGTGTTAATATATTTTGACAGTTACAACATATTAATGTGTTAATTGCCATAATAATGATGAACTTATATTTATGTTAATGTAGTTTTCAATACTACATTTATATTTGATAGTTGTACTTAGTTCTTTTTATGTTCTTTTCTTTAAAAGTTAGTTTAATGTTCTTTTATTAGCATTTTTTATTTTTTATTTTTTTTTCTTTTATTATTAACTTTATTTTCTTATTCTTTTGTCCTTTTCTTCTTCTTTAAATGTTAGCTTAATTTTTCTTTTATAGTGTTTCTTTTATTCTTTTATTTTGCTAATTTCAAAAATCACAAAAAGCCTTGTATGCTAGTTAATATTCCTTTTCTTTTTCTTATTTTCATCTTTTAAATAGTAGTATAATTTTCTCTTTTAATAATAATTGAAACCCTCTTGTTCATTTCATTTTTTTTTCTTCTCTTTTGTTTCATTTAAATATAAATAGTTAGTTTTTCCTCTCTTTTTTTAGTTTAATAGTAATTCCTTTTTAAAAACCTTTTTATTAAATCTTCTTTGTAGATATTCTTGTATTTTCTTTATTTTAGTTAACTATTTGGACATTCTTTTGTATAGATAAAAAATTACATAAAATTCTTGTTACTTGTTTACCTTTATCATTAAAGTTTTGAATATAGAATTTTGCATACTTTTATTTATTTATTTTGGTTTAATGTATGTTAATGCTAACCTTGTTTATTTTGGTATTATGCATGTTTTAGTTACTTTGAAATCATGTTTAGAATAGTTTAGTTTATTTCTTACTAGTAATTCATGTTTAAGTAATTTTAGTTATTTTGAATCATGTTAATCTTAGTATTATCACATGCAGGTTTGTTTCATGTATCTTTTAGATAAAAATTGCATACCGTAGGATTTAGAATTTTATTTTTCTATCTTGTTTACTTTGGTTTGGAGTTCTATATACATATGTTATGTATTTTTATTATTTGATTTTGTATGTTCTTTGATCATCTCCATTTTCTATATTTACATGCATTTGAGAAAATCTAATTAAGAACCAATAATGATTAGTAGATGCCAACCTTATGGTATGGCGAACGAGGTGCCAAACACCTTTTCTGATTCGTACCTTAACTCCCGAACCCTCTTTCTCTGGTTAAATACTTTAAAGATCAGTAGCCATTTTTATTTTTCTTGATTTTTTTCAAAAACCAAATGGCGACTCTGTTTTCAACAAAAAAGGGGATTTTCCAAATTTGGTTTTCAATTTTCTAATTTGGTTTTCAATGTGTTAAAATATTTTTTAAACATCTGTTGAACTCCTTACTTTTGTCCAATTCCAAACTACAAAATCTCAGCGCCACAGTATTTTCTGGCGACTCTACTAGGACTGGTTTATAAAATCAAATAATATGGCTAAATTTGAAAACATCATTGGTTCTTAATAAAAAAAAATTCATTTGAATTCTCGCATACATGTGCATTGTTCTTCACACCCCCTTGCCTGGTTGACCCGATGCATCGATCGTTTATCCGTTTCGAGAATTATTGGGAAGGCGGGCAAGCCTTACTAACTGTACGCTTTCATAGATGTAGTAAAAGATTTCGAGTGTACCGTTTGACCATATCTCGCACCACTTTAGGTATGAGAGGTATATAACCGACTCTATTCAGAAGGTACCCTATTCGATTGACCAAAACTAGCAATTTTGTATATAGTAGCTTAGAACCTTCCATTAGGTGCTGCTAACCCCAGTATGATTATGTGTTTTGTTCATTGTATATTTTGTTTGCGTTTGTTAGGATTGTTCGTTTGGTTTAGGTTAGTTCTTTTTTCGTATTTGACCTGGGTTTTTGTTATCCCTTGTTGTTTAGGTTAGTTTTTTAGGTTCTTACCCGGGCTTCATTGTTTTCCTTGTTTGGTTCTCACGCCGTAGCTTTCTTCTCGGTGTCATGCCCGTGTTTTGCTTTGAGGTCTCTAGCATAGTTTCTCTCTCTCTTTTGGGTTCTTTCTAGATCGTTGGTTTTATCCTCCTATTTTTGTTTAGGCTCACTTACCCTTGTTAGACTCGTCTGAGTTAGTTCTATTTTTTTACCGTTATGCTGCCTATTTTTTTAAAATTTTAGATTAAACCGTTCTCTTGGGGGGTTAGAGCTGTTTCTTGCTTGAGTGCTGCCCATTTCCCCGTTTAAATAAATCTTCCCTCTAGATTTGGTTTATCTTCTCCTTAGCTATCATCTCAGGCCGTCCTGTTGTTACGTTGCCAGTATGAACCCGACAGGGGTATTGCTTCAGTTTCAGTGATTATCTACTTGCTATTTTGGGTATCTATGATGTTTGCTACCTATTATCAGAGTTTCGTTCAAGGAAGTGTCTGACACTAGTCATTCTGCTTTTGGGATCTAGATTTTCTTAGAGTTTAGATCATTGAGCCAGAAAGATTATAGTCAACACATGTTTGGGCGAGATCAGGGTCAGGCAGACTCTACCGAATACCTGAACAACCAGCTGAGTCATCAAAAATGAAAAAAAATAAAGTTAATCTGACAGCCTTTATGAGGGCGATCACTGAGATACAACGAATCGTGGAGCAGTAAATCCAAGCTCAAAATAAGTGCCAAGCATAGATCCAGGCAATTCAGGCCCATCTACTCAGTATAAATGGACAGTTGGATGACACAAATGAGAATGGTGATGACTTTTAGGATAATAACCAAGGACAGGATGCACCATAAGTCTTTACGCCACCCCGGGTTCCCCAACATGTCCTGGTGAAAGAAGAAATTACAGCTCAGTCCAAGGAATCTGCATTGGCAAAAAAGATTGATTGCATTGAGAATGTACTGAGGGAGTGGAAGAATACATGCTGAATGTAGGCGGTTTGTATTTATTCCCAGATGTTAACCTGCCAGAGAAATTCAAGATGCCAGGGATGGAGAAGTTTGATGCCACCAAAGATCCCCGACTTTATCTGAGGATGTATGTTCAAAGTCTCTCCCCCATGGGAATTGATGATTAGCTAAAGGCCTAATTGTTTCACCGATCACTTTCTGGGGCAACACAAAGGTAGTTTCTCTCCCTAAATGTGGCTAAGACTAGAACCTAGGAAGATATAGCCACTATTTTTATCAGTCAATATAGCTATAATGTCCAGCTAGATGTGACCACCCGAGATCTAGAAATGACTCGTCAGAAAAATTGAGAATCATTTATGGACTTTTTAACCCGGTAGAGAGAGAAGGCAGCCAAGATGATGAACCAGCCTACCGAGAAAAAATAAGTGAGAATTGTGGTAAAAAATCTACAGTTCCCCCTGATATATTATCTTATCACGCAGTCGCTCTCTACCTTTGAGCAGCTATTTGACGCTGGGGTCTAGATTGAGGACTCCATTCAGTTTGGAGGCATTGAGAAAGCTGAGTCCAATCAGAAACCAAAAAGAACTTTCCCTGCTAACAACCAGAATCAGTCCGCTGCTACCAACCTCGTGTCTCGTTTGAACGAGGCTAATCTTTTGAACCATTCCTCCTCCGCTCAATAGTCAAGTGGTACTCAACAGTCAAACAACAGTCAGCAGCCGCAACAAAGGCCAATGAGAGTTTTCACTCCCCTTAACATTTCACTATCCACAACCCTGAATCAACTTATCGGGAAAGGACTTATCAAGCCGTTGGACCCCATGCCCGTACCTAATCCCCTACCGCTGCGGTATAATGCTTCTCAATAATGTGCCTACCATTAGGGTCACAGGCATTTGACTGATAAGTGTATGAGGCTGTGTCATGAGATCTAGGATCTCACTGACAACAAAGTAATCCCTTCACTATCTACTACTCCAAAGCCAAATGTCACGACCAACCCTCTGCCAAACTATGCCAAGCAAGATGGGGTAAACTATATGTCTCTGGGACAATCAGAAGATCTAAGAAAGTACATCTGTTTAGCGCATCTACTACACTCGCATATTTTAGCTACAGAGGATCAGATAGCTTCTTCAATAATTATGAATGGAAACGACTGGGATATGATAGAGGAGTGGAATGATGATGCTTGGAAAGTGTATTAGATGGTGATCCAAGCTAACCACCAACAAGAAGAGGAGGAGCGCAATGACGAAGACGACTGGCCATTGAACTATCCAGCGCGGCCATATGGATTTGGCCATGTGCTCGACAGCATTACCCTTCCTCATCTTTTTTAGGAGGAGGTATATGTTGATGATATGTAATCTTATTGGTCAGTGAGGGTTGTGCTGAAATCAGATGGGTTTAAATGGACCGACTATTAGGCCGTTCGAGAATAGCAAGTGACATATAACAGAGTGGACATATGGGAAGAGGTTGACAGCACATGGGCTATTGAGGATGATGAGGAAAGGAGAGGAAGAGCAGCGGTCAGTGATTTAAATGATATGTGGGCATTTGAAAGCCCTTTGTGCATGGACAAGGCAAGGCAGACTAACAATGCAATGTCAGCATTTTGGGATCTCGGGGAAGGCGTAGAACATCTAACCAGGAGTGGGCAGCATTTCAAGCTGATTGAGATAGAAAAAGAACAAGCAAGAGGGAAAGAAAAGGATAAAGAGCAGGAAAAAGAGGATGGCGCTGTACTAAAGCAGCTGAAGAAAACACAGGCCAACATTAGCATATGGGGCTTGCTGATGGCTTCGCACAGGCACCAACAAGCTGTGTAGAAAGTTTTAAACAAAGACAATGTATCGATAGACGCGACCCTTGAGCAATTGATTGGATTAATATTGCCAGCTGTAGAGCCGAAAATGATTTCTTTTTGGAAGAAAGATTTACCATTAGAAGGGAAGAATTACAATAAGGCTTTGCACATTACCATCAAGTGTTTAGAAAAGTAGGTCCCGGTAATGCTCATCGACAACGGTTTAGCCTTGAACGTTTTCTCACACAAGACTGCAGTTTTCCCAGGGATGAAGATGGACAAGTTCACGCCCTGTAGCCAAGGAGTTCAAGCCTACGATAATACAAGGAGGGATGTGCTAGGTCTGGTATCATTTGCAGTGTCAGTGGGGCCTTTGGAAACATCAGTTGAATTCCATGTACTGGACGTGTTAACTTTCTTCAATCTGTTGTTAGGCATGCTATGGCTGCATGATCCAAACGTCAAGGTAGTGCCATCTACCCTCCACCAAAAGCTAAAGTTGATGAAGAATGGGGCAGTGTTGACCATCCACAGGGAAGATAGTATTCAACCCCCAAAAGGAGAGGGCTCGACTCTCTTAGAGGTTCTACATGGAGAAGGGGATGTATCGTTGAGTGGGTTCCAATTTGATGAACTCTTGATGTGCAGACGCTATTAAAGGAAGAGAAGAATTACATTAACCCGCGAGCGGTTACAATGATGCAATAAATGTCTTACTTCCCATGAATGGGGTTAGGTCGCAAACAACAGGGTATTTTGAAACCTATCTAGGTATTGTCAGCTTCGTGCCATTTCAGTCTTGGGTACAAATCGACGAAAGAAGATTTAGAAGGGCCTAAAAGGGGAAGAAAGGCTAAACACTCAAAAATGCTCAATGGGTACTTTATCAAAGAAGGAGAAGATTTCTCGTACTGTGGCTTCCCAGAGCGTGGATCGATGAAGAAACCAATTAGAAGCTGCCAGGATTGAAAATCTTCTTCGGCCATCAGTTATCTGATATAGAAGAAGATGAAGTAATGGAAGGGTAAGAGGAAGGAAGAAAGATACAAGAGGAAGATTGGGCAGATAAGCTTAATGGTATCGACATGGGAGTGTTGTTCAGTGAAAAGATGGCTCTGCTGCACGTAACTGACCAATATTACTTCATGATGGGCTTCAGCGTACCAACCGACTGCACCAAGCTCATTGTAGATGCGGCCGCAAAGGAAGTGAAGAACTGGACCTTAGAATTCTCTGATGTGTAGGTTGTCTGTCCTGAGTCTGAGTCTGAGTCTGTGGTTGATGGCACGTCTATCTGTGTACCTCCCCCTACTTTTGCCTTCAAGTTTGTAATCCCCTCTTGCTTCAATGAAATAAACGAGATTTATATTTACTTTGCTTTGTTTGATTTATTTCATATGCTTTCTGATGATTTTGAAATCGATGGGGATATCCCCGAAGAAAAAAAACTTTTAATAAAAAGAGAAGAAAAAATGCACACTCAAACGAAAATCGAATAAATTTTATCAATAAACTTAGGTAACGAAACTAACTCACAAAATCTACAAATTGATTTTTCTTTATCCTTAGTTGAACGTGAACAATTAATAACTTTATTAAAAGAATTTAAAGATGTATTTGCATGATCTTATGAGGATATGTTCAGAATTGATCTCGACATTGTCCAACACCATATCTCTATGTACCCTGGTACTAAACCGATTAAACAAAAGTTGAGACAAATCTAGCAAAAATGGGCTTTGAAGACTAAATAAGAAATTGCCAAACAAATCAACGCTGGATTCCTTATGGTAATTGAGTATCCAAAATGGGTAGCTAATATCGTTTTAGTCCTGAAGAAAGATGGACACATTCGGGTTTGTGTCGACTTTTGAGATCTTAACAAGGTTAGCCCAAAGAATGACTTTTCACTACTGTACATTGATGTTTTAGTAGACAGTACGGCAGGGCATGCTTTATTATCATTCATAAACGGCTTCTCCGGGTATAACCAGATTCTAATGGAACCTGAGGATAGGAAAAAGACAATGTTCACTACACCTTGGGGTACTTATTGTTATCGTATGATGCCGTTTGGTTTGAAGATTGCAGGGGCAACCTATCAGGGGGCTGCCACTACATTGCTGCATGACATGATACATAAGGAGGTTAAAGTATATATGGATGGCATGATAGTTAAGTCCAAGGATCGAGACGACCAATTCGTAGCACTATAAAAGTTCTTTGAAATGATTCAAAAATATAAGATGTGGCTCAACCCACAAAAGTGTGCCTTCGGAGTTACCGTCGAAAAAATGCTCGGGTTTATGTCACTCAACGGCGCATTGAAGTTGACCCTTCAAGATTAAAGCAATCTTGAAAATGCCTCCTCCAAGGACCAAGCGAGAAGTTGGGGGCATTCTAGATAAGATATAGCTCATCAGTCAATTCAACGAAAAATTGACAACCACTTGTAAGCCATTTTTTCGTTTGCTAAAGAAATGAGTCAAGTTTGAGTGGGATCAGAAATGCCAAGACACCTTCGATGTCGTGTGATATTACCTGCAAAATCCACCTATTCTGGTTCCTTTCGAACCTAATAAGCCATAGATCCTTTATTTGTCAGTGACTGATTCAGCTATGGGATGTATGCTGGCGCAAGAGGGTAAAATCAGAACTGAAACGGTGGTTTACTACTTAAGTAAGAAGATGATCGGATCAGAAATATGATACACACTACTGGAAAAGACATGCTGGGCTTTGGTTTGGGCCTCCCAAAAACTGAGGCATTACATGCCGTCTTTCACGGTGAATGTCATCTCCCGAATGGACCCATTGAAGTACTTATTTGAGAAGCCGGCGCTAGCAGGAAGGTTGGCTTTATGGTTACTATTATTATCAAAGTTTGATCTTAAATATGTCACCCAGAAGTCAGTCAAGGGTGGAGCGGTAGTAGAGTTCCTAGCTGACCAACCAGTTGAGAGAGGTGAAGACACAAAGTTCCAGTTTCTTGACGAACAACTGATGAAAGTCGAGGATGATAAGTGGACTCTATACTTCAATGGTGTATCCAATAAGTATGGCTACGGAATAGGAGTTCTTCTTGTCACTCTTGACGAAGCACACGTCCCCTTGTCTTTAAAGCTCAATTTTGAAGTTATCAACAATCATGCCAAGTATGAAGCATGCTTAGCCGAATTTGAGGTAGCCTTGAAACTAGGGGCAAGGAAGTTGAAAGTCATCGGAGACTTGGCATTAGTAGTTTCACAAGCAACAGGAGAATAGAAAGTTAGGGACTTAACCCTAATTCTCTACCATCAGGAGCTGAAGAAGCTGATACCATGTTTTGAATCAGTGATCTTCACCCATGTGCCAAGACTGCAAAATAAGTTCGCTAACACATTGGCTACCCTAGCATCCATGATTGACATACCACCAAGAGTCCGAATGAGGCCATTAATAAACGAACAGAAGAAAAAGGCGACATATGAAATAATAGCCATAATTGAAGAAAGCATCGACTCCCATGGTATTTTGACATCCAAAACTTCATGGAGAAAGAAAAATATCCCATGTTTGCCAGCAAATAGGACAAGAGAGCAATACAACGATTATCCGCACCGTTTGTCATATGCGGAGAAAGACTGTACAAACGAGAGCATTCTGGAGTTAACAAGTTGTGTGTCAGCACGAAAAAAGGCTAAGAGCTAATGAAAGAGATCCACATGGGAGTCTGTGGGCCTCACATGAGTGAAAATATGTTGGCTAAGAAGATCCTACAACAAGGACACTTTTAGATGACAATGGAGACAAATTGTATACAGTTCATACGAAATGTGCCATAAGTGTCAAATTCATGCAAACGTTATGCACGTTCCCCCATCTCAACTGTATAACTTGACGTCGCCATGGCCATTTTCAATATGGGGCATCGATGTGATCAGCAAGGTAACACCGAAGGCGTCAAATGGGCACGAGTTTATTTTGGTGGCCATTGACTATTTTTCCAAGTTGGTAGAAGCAGCTTCCTACTCGGTACTGAAAGCCTCTCACGTTGCCAAGTTCATCAAGCAAAACATCATTTACCAGTACGGAGTCCTTCATGAGATTATCTCGAATAATGGCTCACACTTTTAAGGTCAGGTCTTGGATCTCTTCAAAGAATACCAGATAAAGGCCCACAAGTTGTTGCCATATCGACCGCAAACTAATGGGGCAGTTGAGGTAGAAAACAAGAACATCAAGAAGATCTTGCAAAAAATGATTAACTCGCATAAGGATTGGTCGGAACATCTACCATTTGCAGTATGGGGATACAGGATATCCATTAGGGCTTCGACGGGGACCACACCATATTCTCTGGTGTATAGGATGGAGGTCGCGCTTCCAATTGAGGTGGAAATCCCTTCACTAAGGATAATGGCTGAAGCCAATATTCTAAAGAAAGAATGGAAGAGGAACCGAATGGAAGAGCTACTTTTATTCGACGAAAGAAGGCTGCAAGCTCTGTTCCATGTACAAGGATACCAAAGGAGAATAGCCCAAGTATTTAACAAGAAGGTCAAGACCTGGGACCTTAGAGAAGAGGACTTAATTCTTAATGAAATCAAGGCTCCTATCTTCGACTCGAGAGACAAGTTCAAGCCGAACTGGTTCGAACCGTTTCTAATCAAAACCATCATCACCGGTGGTGCAGTCATCATTATAGATTTAGTTAGTAATGTATTCTCTACTCTAGTAAACCTCGACCAACATAAAAAGTATTACCCCTGAGAGAAAAATAAAGATAAATTAAAAACTCGCTGAGTTGAAAATCGAAAAGGTGATTTAGGTAAAAGTTAGAGCAGCCCACAAGATCGAAAATCCGAAAGGGCAACCTTAACAAAAGTTAGGGCACCATAAAAGGAGAGTGTCAATACCTGAGTGAAAACTAAGCCCGAACTATGTTAAGGCCTGATTTCATTTTTTGGGATACGTAGGCAGCTTCTTTTAAGAAGTTCGGCCATATTCTTTGTTTTTTTACTATCTTTGCATCTAAGTAAGACCAATGCAAGTCTATTTCTGAATTTTGATAATAAAGTTATTTAATTGCAAAAACTAAAAAACTTTGGTTAATTCTGGACCTTCTTAACATAAAGTGGGATTTTTCATTACTAAGTTTGAGTTACAAGGTTTTGAAAATGAAAGGGTGGGTGCGCAAGTCCCAAGCTCTACAAAATAAAGGAAAGTTGTGAAATCTTTAAAATAAAGCAGGGTGCCTCAAGTCTTTCTCCTCTTTGTCGCCTACTTCCCTTCTTCTTAATCTCTCTTCTCCCAATCTTGCATCAACTATGTCCTATACTCGACAAAAAGCTCGGGACACTGCAACTCCTGCAGCTCCATCTGTGAATGAAATGGCTAGGCATCTTGATATAATGCTAGAAATGGGGCCCGCAGTGCAGATGAAAATAAATGGCCTCGGATATTGTGAAAGATGATCTGACTGCGACCGAACTGCCGCATGATCCGATGAGAATAATAAAAAGTAGTCTGACGCAGACTAATTAGCAGGACACCATGGTGGTCTATGGTAGTCAGAGTCATGGCAAGGATCCGCCACCAGGAGCATTGCTAGGTAATATTTGGGCCGATCAGAGGAGAAAGGTACTGTCGCTAGGCTGCCTTGGTGCTACATATCTGGTAGTAAGGCCGATAAATAAAAGCTGCAGCACTATGTCTATCAGTAGGTGGTTTCTGCACAAGATTTATCTTCTCCATCAGTCAAATATGCAAAGAATAGCAGAAAGCAGTCAGAGAAAAGCCACGCAAAGAAATAAAACAGATTTAAAGGAGGTCTCAGACAGCCAATGAGGATTATATGATGAACGGATGATATGATGATGAGCCTTTGAAGTTCGAACCTGAACTAGATGAAGGGGACCAGACAGGGTATTGAGGGAGGCACCTTGGAAGGCATCAAAGTATATGACAAAATATAAGCATGTAAGTATTTTAGGTATAGATTGGCATAAATGCACCTGTCATGGTTGAGTTGGGATAAGGCAGACCCCCTCAGGAAAGGCCCCGACAAAGGCTTTGGGGGTGGATGAACTGATTATTGAAGACTCGTGAAAGAAACAAGTAAAAGGAAATTAAGTTGAAAGCAGTAAGCCAACAATAAGAAAGAGAGATTTCAAGTTTACCTGAATAAGTGAGAGGCTGCCAGCAAAAGTAGTGGTCTTACCACGATGAACAGCATCTAGGCCCAGTAGCGTATCAGCCAAGACAAGTGGTACAAAGTCCCTCCCTATTCACATTTGGCCTGCAATATCAACTAGAGCACTGCTGACCTGCCCATCAAAGGAGACAGGGAGGTACTGCGCAAGAAGAAAGAAACAAAGGGCATAACGACGCCGTAGCTAAAAGTCGAGGTTGCTAAGGTCGCCAGTAGGTCGAAATCTCTTAATAATCCATGGAACGTCAAGGGAGTCATCAGATTTCGAAATAGAAGTTTCCATCTTAGACATACCACAAAATTGCATCCCCTGCTAAAGAGTCGAAAGGAAGAAAGTGGGAGTAACAACGGAGTTTCGTGAAATTAGGTCCAAGATAGCAGTAAATTCCTCCACGGTAGGGCGTAGCTCTTCAAGGCCAAACCAAAAGATGTGGGACTATGGATCCCATAGTTGAGTAGTAACTTTCAATAATGGCCCGTCAATTTTTATGACCATTAGGGAAAACAAGGAATTGATGCCGAAAGGGGTAAAGTTCAAACGTTCGATATGGGAGAATGCTTCAATCCATACAGAGAGGACACTAGCTATTTTGGGATGAGGGTGGTAGGAAATAGGGCCTCCAGGGCTGTATTTATAAAGCATGAAAAGGAGAAAAATCAAAAATTCAAAGAATAGTATAGTCAAAGCGGCGACTAACACCTTGGAATGGGCGACCGCCAACTAACGGTACACCGTACAGTGATATCACCCCTCTGACCAGGCAACCGCCAGGTTACCTTTGATGAATGTGGCGATCGCCATGTTGGATTATGGCGACTGCCATATTAAAAGGTGGCGGGTTTGTATCAGTTTGTTATTTCGATAATTTGTGTAAGTTTTAAGATTTATGTCATACATCCATGACAGTTTGAACGGTAAGTACAAAATAAATCATGCAACCAAATGAATATAAAGTAGTGAATGGCACGAAGGCCCAAAAATGCATCAAAAAGTGACAGTATGTATTAGAATGTAAATCGAAGCACCTAGGCCCAATAACCAACAAGCTAGAGCACGCAGGGAAATAAATCAAGTGAATGTATCAAACTAGGGCACGTAGGCCCATAAGAACTAAGTGTATCAGAATGAATCATAAATGCAATCCATGGGGGAACTGTTTCTCTCACTGATGCCTCAAGCGAACCCAGCGAGAGGAGGGACCGGCCTCGTTTGAGCTGACGTCCTCAAAGAGTCTCTCGACATCATTGCTATGATCACCATCACTATCGGAGGAGGAAGATACGATTCTGAAGCAACTCCTAGCAGAAGAAATAGATCCTCTAGAGCGAGCTCTAGAGGAAGGAGGGCGAGATCCACGACCTCGAGCGGGAGTTGGGACTAGAGCCTGAGACGGAGACAAAATGGGAACCTGTTGCTGAATGATTACAGCAGGTGGTACTGAAGGCTGTCAAAAAGGAGGAAAAAATTAGAATAGAACATAGAGAAGTACGAAAAAGCTAAAATAAGATATAAGATACTCATGATGGCCATCGGTGTAAAAGTAATGCCAGCTACTCGAATAGTGGCATCCATCTTTCGAACCAATGCCCTTAGGCTAGTAACCATCAGCATCATGCGGTCCAACCATGTCTAGTCAATCTATAAAGAATGAAAGAGAACAGTTTAGGAAAACTAGACAAGTAAAAAGTAACTGAAGGAAAGGTGGAAGACAAACCTGGCTGATCTCAGCTCTGAACTCAGATGATGGTGGAACTGAGACTGAAAGAGGAAAGGGGAAGCCATACACCATGGTCTGGATATCCCATGGGATATCCAGCCTCTGAACTCAGATGATGTAGCCTCTAATGCCCGTCTCTACCTCCTACCACCGGGAGCAGCTGGGCCAGGTCCTAGTGGTCCCAGCAGATGGGCCCGGGCCTAAGCAGTGTAATCTCCCTCCGGCACCAGCAACTCCGAGGCTTGGGTCCCCACCATCTCTAGGAATAGGTCGACACGGCCCAAGAGGTCAGTTCGGCGCATGCGAACTGGAGGGACCACCAGTATCCTGAAGTGATCGAGGTCAAGTGACTGGCGAACCACTCGCTCCCTGAGGAAGTACTCCCGAGCGAATGGACCCTCTAGCAGAATCTGCCTCGAGGTAAGGTCTTGAATGCGCATCCGATCTGCACTAACCCGATCCTAAACTCCTCGCCAGACATCCCAATGGACCTATAACAATTCAAAGTACAGTGAAAAGTGAAGAATAGTAAGCAGTAAATATAGTGTAGTATGAAGACCAATGTGCAGGATACAATGATCAGTGTGCAGAATAAAGAACAGAAATAGTACAGTGTCGTGCAGTGCAATGAATAATGTAGCGAACAGTATGAAATCGAGAGCAATGAACAGTGTAGTAAATAATAAAAGTGATACCTGGTCGGGGGTCAGCCGATCCAACGATACTCGAAACCGATCGATGTCCTTCCCCCAGCCTTCTTCCTTTTCAGATCTCAGGACCATCAAGACGCGTGGGGAATGACTATAAGGTTTGCTGAGGAGTTCACTGGGACGTGAAGCCCGATGAACTCATAAGTCCACAGCTGTAAAGAAAAGATGTCAGCAAGCAGATAATGGATGATAGATAATAAAATAAATAGAAATGTTTAGAAACTAAAGCATATCTCCTAAACCCTCTAGTATCCCCATATGTTGAGTTCTTGGGAGAACCGAGTCAGAGTCCTCATGAAGCCATAGAGAGTGGCGAGAGCAGCTCCTCCCTAGTCGAATGAAGCAACCCGGTCAAGACGAGCCAGGGAACCTAGATTATGAAGACGAACGGTATTCTCTTTGTTTGAAAATAAAGAGGTACCAAACATATATAACAGAAACCTTTAAGTGACCCACTCATAGTGGCGGGGATCAGAATAATGGAAATGGCAAAATCGATCAAAGAACCAGGTGTACCTGACCCGATCTCTGTCCATCTGGGTTGGAACAACTTCGAGCAGATACAGCAGCGCATCAGTAGCTCGAGTGACAGATGGGTCAAATGGAATAGGGGCTCCTTCGACCCTGATACCAGTGATCATAGAGAAGTCCAGAGGCATCAAAGTAGCCTCGGACATAGTAAAATAGAAGGTGTTGGTGGTGTCCCACCACAGCTCAGCCAAGGCCGTGAGCCATACATGGTCATTGCTCGTCCTACCCAATAAAGGTATGAACTGAGCAAAGCTGGAGGCATCAACAATAGCCCGGTGGGAGCAGGGATGGCATCATACCACTCCAACACCTCTCCAGAGGCAAAACCACCAAAGCCTCGAACATAATGACCATCATGAAAAGAAGAAGATAAGCAGAGCATATATAAGAACAGACAAAACAAGAGATATACAGAAAATGACTAAAAGCAATAAAAACCCTAGGTTCGTGTGTCGGTGACGACCCTTCGATTCTCTCAAACCCTAGAAGACTAGGCACCCCATGCTCTGGTGCGCCAGGAAAATCTCTTAAGCCCTAAAAATTAGGCACCCTAAGCCCTAGTACGCCAGGAAAACCCTACACGTCCTAGTAGAAGACTAGAAATCCCAAGCGCTAGAAGACTAGGCACCCTAAGCCCTGGTGCGCATGGTAAATCCTTCAAGCCCTAGCAGACTAGGCACCCTAAGCCCAGGTGAGCCAAGTAAATCTCTCAAGCCCTAATGATTAGGCACCTTAAGCCTTGGTGCACCAAGCAAACCCTACACGTCCTAGTAGAAGACTAAAAATCCTAAGCCCTAGAAAACTAAGCACCTTAAGCCCTGGCGAGCCAAGAAAATCTCTCAAGTCCTAAAGATTAGGCACCCCAAGCCCAGGTGCGCCAGGCAAATCTCTTAAGTCCTAAATATCAGGCACCCTAAACCCTGGTGTGCCAGGTATACCCTACACGTCCTCGTAGAAGACTAGAAATTCCAAGCTCTAAAAGACTAGGCACCCTAAGCCTTGGTGCGCCAAGAAAATCCTTCAAGCTCTAGCGGACTAGGCACCATAAGCGCTGGTGAGCCAGGCAAATCTCTCAATCCCTAAAGATTAGGCACCTTAAGTTTTGGTGCGCCAGACAAACCCAGCACGTCCCAGTAGAAAACTAGAAACTCTAAGCCCTGGTACGCCAGACAAATCATCCTAACCCTAGGTTCGTATGCGAGTAACGGTCCTTAGGTTTTTGCACATCATAGTAGAAAATTAGGAACTCTAAGCCTTGGTGCACCAGGTAAATCTCCATCATTTTGTGTTAATCAGTCTCTTAGTTTTTTCCAAACATAAAAAATAAATCAAAAATAAAATTTTCCTTTAGAATTTTTATTTTTCCCCTTTTGCCCTAATTTTATAAAATTTAAAAAAAATCTAATTTTTTAAGATTTTTAAAAAAAATTCTAGGATTTTTGAAAAATCTTCCTTAATTTTCTAAGATTTTTAAAAAAAAATTCCTAACTTTCGAAGATTTTTGAAAATTTTTCTTAATTTTCAAAGATTTTTTAAAAACCTTCCTTAATTTTCTAAGATTTTTGAAAAACCTTCCTTAATTTTTCAGGATTTTTGAAAATTTTCCTTAATTTTCTAGGATATTTGAAAAATCTTCCTTAATTTTCTAGAATTTTTGAAAAAAAATTTCTTAATTTTTTAGAATTTTTGAAAAATTTTCCTTGATTTTTAATACCCTTTAATTTTCTAGGATTTGTAATTTTTTTGAAAATTTGCCCGAGTTTTTAGGATTTTCGTCAATTTTATTTTTAATTTTTAGAATGTTTGAAAAAATTTCCTCCTTAGATTTTTGTGCCCCAAAAATAAACATTCAATCCCATAGATTTTTATGACTAGGCCAAAAAAAAACAAAAAAACTCTCCCTTCAATTTTACAATAATGACCTCTTGAGGTTTTCTTAAAAATAAAAAAAATTAAGCGTTTTATTTTTTGTGATTTCTGCTAAAATGACCGCTATTTATTTGTTTGCATCTAAACCATAACCCTAGTATCCCTAATATTTTAATCTCATTTGCACAGGTACCGAAGTTAAGTTTTACATGTCTAGATCTCAAACATTATGCACAGTATCACAGATATCATCATCACATCACATCATATCAGAACATCATCGTATATCACAGGGGAGATATATCATATAAACATGCTTTGATACTGAACAGTAAGGATAGGGAACCTACCGAAGGTCATTGGCGAAAAATGTGCTGGTCAAGCTCCCAAAGGAGAACGTCAGCAGCAATGGTGTCGATTGGTGGATCATAGTGCCTCATTCCACCTGGAACCAGGCGGTGGGGCACCGGGGCGTATGTGTGCAGATCAAAGAGTGTTGGATGGCCCACCCTAACGTGTGGATCAAGAAAGTTGGCCATCTTAGCCTCAGCAGCAGCGTCTGCAGCTACCTGTGCCTCGGCAACTACTCGTTCCTCCTCCTCAGTAGCACGACGGTAGACACGCTCCGTCTCGAGAGCAAGGGAATCCATTGCAGCCAGCACAGTAGAAGGCTGAGTGGTGGTAACCCCACCGGCGGGAAGGTTAGTGGATGAACCCCTAAGGGTACCCATGACAGAGCTCTCACTCGCGGAGGAATCTCGGATGGCTCCCGCGATGTCCTCAAGAAGTATGTGTCCCGCCATGACAAGAAAAGCAAAGGAAAATGGCACAAAAGGCTAAAAGGCAATGGAAAAGAAAGAGGGAGTTTGAGAGAGTTTGGGAGAGCAAGAGCTAGAGAGAGAGTGAGTATGTGAGAAATGAGGCCTAACCCGCACGGCTTGGAAGCTGTGTATGCGCCTTGAGTTGGCGGTTGCCACTTCCAATGTGAGCGACCACCAGGTTTGTGAAATGCCACATGGCGACCACCAGGCTCCATGGTTTTTGGTTGTGGCGACTGCCATGTCAGAGGGGAAATGGCTTGGCGACTGCCAACATGTCAAACGTCACATCATGCCTGAACCTGGCGGTCGCCAGGTCAGTAGGTCATTATTACGTTTTGGAGGGTTGTTTGGTTTTCTTTCGTGTGTCTATGAATATTTATGTTCTCTTTATGTGTGTATATCTTAACTTTGTGTGTGTTTATTTTATTTTTGTTTGTTTTATTTCCTCTCTATTTGGTATGTTTAGTTTATTTTCCTTTTTGTGTATTACCTTTTTTGTATGTTTGTTTTAGTTTGTGTGGTATGTGTTTTTCAAATATTAGTTTGCAAAAGTATTTTTGTTTGACTATATGTGATATTTTCTTTTGATAAATTTAATTTTAAGCCGTGACTTGATTTTTAATTATTTTTATTCCGTTTTTATCATGAGTTTTTAGGTCTTCACTCGACCTATTAATTCGTGATTTTCTTTCGATAAATTTAATTTTAAGCCATGATTTGGCTTTTAATTATTTTTATTCCATTTTCATCCCGAGTTTTTAGATCTTGACTTAACCTATTAATTCGTGATTTTCTTCCGATAAATTTAATTTTAAGTCGTGACTTGGTTTTTAATTATTTTTATCCTGTTTCCGTCCTGAGTTTTTTGGTCTTGACTCGACCTATTAATTTGTAGTTTTCTTCTGGTAAATTTAATTTTAAGCCGCGACTTGGTTTTTAATTATTTTTATCACGTTTTTATCCCAAATTTTAGGTCTTGACTCGACCTATTAATTCGTAGGTTTTCTTCCGTTAAATTTAATTTTAAGCAGTGACTTGGCTTTTAATTACTTTTATCTTTTCTTTCGTCCCAAGTTTTTAGGTTTTGACTCGACTTATTAATTCGTAATTTTTCTTTCGATAAATTTAATTTTAAGCCGTGACTTGACTTTTAATTATTTTTATCCCGTTGTCATTCCGAATTGTTAGGTCTTGACTCGACCGATCAATTCGTTGTTACTTTTTCGGTTAAGATAATTTCGAGGATCTTGACTCGAACCTTTTGATTATTTTATCCCCAGCTGAGCTCTTAGATCTTGATTCGATCTTTGACTTGTTTTGATTTTTAAGAGTTGTTCGATCATACCAACATTTGCATTATGTTAGCATCTATGCACTTGCCCCATGAACTACATTTTGGTCTGATCCCTACCAAAGGATACGTAGGCAACTCGATAAAAATTTGAGTACGACCAACATCATATGCATACTTGTGTGTTTGTGGTCTAAGATCGACGGCTTGATCAAATGGATGCTATCTCTGGATCTTTGATATAACTTGCATCACGCATTGCTATACAAGTTATATCAAAGAGGGGCAACTTTTAACACCCCAATTTGACCCCCCTAATCCTAGGTGAATCCGATGATGAAAAATAGTTGCAATGGTGTTTCAGTACAATCCTCAGGAAATGATCTAAGCTCTATATTTTAACCCAATAATCAAAACCTTCAAACCAGTGAAATAACCATTGAACAGCCATGTTGGAACCTTAGGGTCGCCATGTTCATTGTGACGACCACCAATAGAACTTCTTAAAAACTCTAGCTAAAGTGGCGACCGCCACATTTGAACCATGGGGTCGCCAACTTGATTGTGGCGACTCTATTTTTAATAAAAATGAGTTTTTCAAATTTGGTTTTTAAATTTCTAAATTTAGTTTTTAAGGTGTTAAAATATTTTTCAAACATCTTTTGAACTCCTTATTTTTTACCATTTCTAAACCCTAAAATTCCAACGCCACAACGGAGAATTTGAGATGAGTATGATGGGAGAGCTCAACTACTTTCTTAGACTTCAAATCAAACAAACTTAAGAAAGAATTTACATCAATCAAGCCAAGTACACAAGGGATTTACTGAAGAGGTTTGACATGCAAAAATTAAAACCTATGGGAATCCCAATGTGTCCTACAATAAAACTTGATGAGGATAAAATTGCTAAAGCAGTAGATGAAAAATGATATAGAGGTATTATCGGATCTCTACTATACTTAACTGCTAGTCGTCCAAATATTATGTTTAGCGTTTGCATGTGTGCTAGCTTTCAATATAATCCTAGAGAATTACTTATGACTACCATTTAGCACATCTTTAGATACCTCTTAGGTACACAAAATCTAAGATTGTTCTATCCTAGAGTAATAGCCTTTGAGTTATTTGGCTATTCTGATGCTGATACTGCCGGATATAAAGTGGATAGAAAGAGTACAAGTGGAACATGTCAATTCCTAGGACACTCACTAATCTCATGGGTTAGTAAGAAACAAAACTCAGTAGCCTTATTTACAGCTGAGGCTATGTACATAGCAGCTGATAGCTATTGTGCACAAGTTCTTTGGATGAAGCAGCAAATAGAGAACTATGGTTTTTGTCTAGATCATATTCCTATCAAATGTGATAACACAGTGGGTGGCACTTGGGAGGCTTTCATAAAGGTATTTCTGGAGAAGTACTTTTCAGAGACCTCGAGAGATTGTTACAAAAAAGACTTCCTTTTCCTTACTTAGGGGATGATGACAGTGGTCCAGTAGGAGGTCAAGTTCACCAGCTTGTCCCGTTTCGCAGAGGAGATTGTGGCGACAGAGGAGTTTCGTGTAAAGAGGTTTGAAAGGGGTTTGAGACCCAGAATTTGAGATAGAGTGGCGGTATTTAGGATGCGCATCTTTACAAACTTGGTGGAGACAACCATCACCGTGGAAGATACCATGAACGAGACACGTAAGGCTAGAGAGAGTAGAAGCCAACAGGGCGGAGGAAATGCACAGTTCCAAGGGCGCAAAAAAAAGTGCCATAAGTCGTCTGGCCTGAGTTCTCATTATGTGGGATCGTACCATCTGCAGTTTTTTACACCTGCACTTTCAATGACCTCGATGGGAAGACCAGAGCAGAGAGGGTTCACTTGTTATCGATGTAAACAGCCAGGGCATTGTGCTATGGAGTGCCCGTTGAGCAGCCAGGTTCAGAGCCTGTTTAGTCGCAAGGGAGGGAGCCACCAGTATGTTTTTGGAGCGATCAGTCTAGACACATCCGTAGGTACTGTCCTCAATGAGGGAGTGTACATAGTACAATAGGAGTGCTAGTTGTTCTGCCTGCACAAGAACGACAGGCTTCTCAGCAACTTAGGGCTCAAATGTCTAGGTTTACAGAATGGGGTGCCTCAGTACAGTCTGTGAGACTGTCGACGGCCCACGGTTATAATGGACAGGTTAGAGCACCGCAGGGCAAAGCGTATGTCCTTGCTGATCCCAATTCTTCCAAAGCATCAGTCTTGCCCGATGCTATAACTACTCCATCCATGATCAAAGGTACTCTCTTAGTATATAGATCATGGGTCAGTATTTTTATCGACACAGGAGCATCGCATTTTTTTAGTACTACTTGATTTTTATTATTTTCATCTTGTAGTGCATCTTGGAGGCACTAAGATGTATCACAATCTGCGTCGCCAATTTTGGTGGAAGGGAATGAAGAGGGATGTGATTCAGTTTGTTTTTCGGTGCCTTACTTGTCAACAGGTAAAAGCAAAACATCATAGACCAGCAGGATTCTTACAACCATTGTCGATATTAGAATGAAAGTGGAAGAACATCGCGATGAACTTTGTATTAGGACTTCCTAGATCGTCGAAGGGACACGACGATGTTTGGGTTGTGGTTGATAGGCTGACGAAGTCTATAGACTTTCTTCCCATTTACGTGAAGGATTCGGTGGACAGACTAGGTAGGTTGTATATCCGTGAGATAGTTAGGCTACATAGAGTACCTATATCTATTATTTTTGATCGAGACCCGCACTTCATATCGCGCTTTTACCAGAATCTTCAGGTGGTTTTGGAGATGAGCTTGACGTTCAACACTACTTTTCACCCATAGACGGACGGTTAGTCCGAGTATACCATCTAAATTTTGGAGGATATGTTGAGGGCTTGTGTACTTGATTTTTAGAGTTCTTAGAAAGATCATCTACCGTTGGCAGACTTTACATACAACAACAGTTATCAGTCCAGTATTGGAATGGTACCGTATGAGGCTTTGTATGGTAGGCCGTGTAGGTCATCGATGTGTTGGATAGATGTGGAAGAGACCACAGTCTTGGGACCTGACTTGGTGCGGGAGACAATAGAGAAGATCACTGTGATTCGCCAACGACTAGTGACAGCTCAAAGTCGTTAGAAGAGCTATGCTGATCAAAAGAGGAGACCTTTAGAGTTTGAGGTAGGGGACCACGTGTTTCTGAAGGTCTCACCATCTAGAGGTTTGATGAGGTTTGGCCATAGTAGGAAGCTATCACCGCATTTTATTAGATCGTTTGAGATCCTTAAAAGGATTATGGAGGCAGCTTATCGCCTGGCTTTACTACCTGAGTTAGCGCCAGTGCACAACATGTTTTACATTTTTATGCTTTGAAACAATGAGCCTGACCCATCACATGTTTTGAATTAGGCTGAGTTGCAATGAGGATGTTACTTATGAGAAGCGACCTATGAAGATTCTGGACACGAAGGAACGAGTATTGAGAGGGATGATCATTGCTTATGTCAAGGTCCTATGGCTTCACCACGGGATTGAGGAAGCGACGTGGGAGCTTGAGTTTGGGATTCGTGCTAGATATCCAGAGTTGTTTGCCTTGTAACCTTGTAGTAAATTTTGAGGACGAAATTCTTTAGGGGGGGAGAGTTGTGAGACCCGATTTCATTTCTTTTTCATTATATATATGTTTGACGTGTTCGTTTATACTTCCTTGTCATAGAATAACATGTATATATGTGTTTTACGCTTTCTCGGGTTTTAATAAGGTATGTTTGGTTAGCTTCAGGGCTGTAAAACCTGTTTTTCATGTAAGAGCTGGTTTCTCTGTCAACCAGTCGACTGGATTGGGTGATTCAGTCGACTGGGTCAACAGTGGGTTGGTTCAGTCGACTGACTTGGGTGAGTCAGTCAATTGGGTTGAGTTAGTGGAGCTTTTTAGCTTTTCAGTAGCCTTTGTCAATCGACTGAAGGGGAGGTTTAGTCGACTGACCTCATGTTTTGCCGTGGCCTATAAATATCAGACTCTTGTAGATATTTTTTTTAAAAAAACCTTTCTTCTTACTTAAGTTTCCCTTTTCTCCACCTTCTCTCTGGACTTTTGGGTAGCCCGAGCCTGATTTTCGACGATCAGCTTGTGGATCCTTGCTATCCACGCCGTAGGCTTCGCATCCATCTGGATAGATTCTCATTCCAATGAAGTTTGATTTTTGAGGTGTCGAGTTTCAACTCATCGAGGTAAGATCCTAGATTATGTTGTTGTTAAGGGTGCTACGTGTAGTTATATGCTTTTGTAGCGGTTGAAAAATGCTTTAAATATCATATTTTATGTTTAAACCTTGTTTGTTCAGATAAAAGACATATTTAACATTTTTTCTTAGTTTATTACATGATATGGACTTGTGGATATTTATGGTTTTTAAAAAGGTGATTTTAAAAATAGAGGATTTGTGAAAATCTTGAAAAAAACTGTGTTTTGGAGGTTTGAAGCTAACCCTCGAGGTTGAGTCTCAGTTTTGTAACGTTTTGATAGAAACGGGAAAAATATTTTGAAAATGTTATTTGATCTCCATAATTAATTGATAATGTGGCGGTTGCCCATTGGATCTTTTTATACATGATAAATGTATAGCTATTTGAAATGTTTTCATAGTTGATCTACGGGTTAGTTTTAAAATGATTCTATAGATATGCTGAGATAGCGGGTGTAGTGGGCCGCCATTGTTCCTCGGTGAAAGTCTGAAAACTTATGCAAGTAGATACCTTTGTTCTTTCGGGTTAATCCCCATAAAAAAGGGGTGGGTGCTTTGTTTCGCTCGATTTTAGTCCGTAAATGAAGTGGTTTACGTTGTTGTGACTCCGTATAGAACTTATCATTACCCTATAGGTCTTAAATGATTCAGGTGTAGGTTAATGGGCAGGAGTTTATAATTGTTGCTTTTGTCCCTGGTATGACAGAGTCGGTACATAGGAATCATTTTTCTCGGCTGTGTGATCCGAGTGAAAAATAACATTTTGTTACTATTTTTCTTTAACTGTTAAACGTTGTTCGCATTGTTAAAATGCTTGGTTTTGAGGATAGAAAACCATTTTGAGACTCGTGTAAGTCTGATGGAAAACTTGAGATTTTATGAAGTAAAATCATTTTGAGGCTCATGTGGTTGAGATCGCATATCCTATTTTACTGTATCATAGTCTATTTCTATTGGATTTTGGCTTACGTAGTGGGATTTGTTAAAACCTTTTTCAGGTGTTGATGATTACGAAGAGTTGATCTAGAGCTGCCCATGGTGGCAGAAGACTATGTATAGTTTTTTTTTTTGTTATGAAAATATGTATTCCTACGTGTGATGCATGTTTCTAAAGGCATGTTTTATAAGCATTGAGGTGATATGTTATGTATATATGAAAAGGTATGTATGTTGTACTGAGAGATGACTCTGGGTACTCTTTTTAATTTCAAAAGCTGTATTTTTGGTTGATTATTCTACAAGTAAAAACTTATTTTTTTATAAATGGTAGTTTGATGGGCTCTTCACGTGACCCGAAATCTTGGGGCGTGACATAACTAAAAATCAAAATTAAAATAATCAAAATAAATACCAAGAAACAGTCACATAACTTATTCTAAAATTATCATAGGCAATGCCAAAGTTCAAATTGTTGGAATTTAATCATTAATTACAAAACACAAATGTATGTAAAATTTACAAGCAAATTTTGAAAAAGTAAATGACACGATGAACAAGCATGGTTTGACCCACACCGACAATCGTCTACTTGTGAGAGAAAAAAAATTAATACGTCGTATGTGAAAGAGTACATCTCACTCTCTTCTCTCTACCACTTAGTCTTTCTATTTTCTTATTCACCATAGTACTTCTAATCAATATATCATAACTAACAACAAAAACAAGGGTTCTTACAACACTAAGTTGAATCCACAACTTACTGATGTAACATACTCTTACCGAATCCATATACACCAAACCGTGCTTGAGTGCCGACGAAATTCACCTTGAACTTTCTATCTTAGAATTCACTCAAGATCGCCCAAGAATTGGTAAAGGGAAGAAGGTGTGGTGCTTTATAATCTTCTTAAATGCTATTGAAATTATTTTATCATCAAGCAGAACGCGAACCAATCTTTAGAATTCCCTCTTCCTCAAAGCTATTCACCATTGAAGAGTTTAATTGTTCACTTCGGTCGTTATACACTCAGTTTGATCGGCTATAATGCACTAACCTAGCTATCAGTCATGCCCAACAATAAAATGTGATTTTAAAATAAGTACGGTCTCCAACGTGAATGAATCGTTGCGCGAGCTGTCTGAATGTCCTATTTGTCCAAACGCTTCCTTCATTTTCATCTTTTTTTGTTAACTTCTTTTTGATACTCATTTCCGTGCATCTTGACCCTTGTTTTAAGCTGTTTGAAATTTTAAGTGTATTTTTTTCCACTTGAAAGTGCATATTTTCAAGCCGTAGTGGGCATATTTTTCCTCTAAATGAAGCTACCGTAACTAGCTTCAAGAAACTTGGACATTTCCACTATATTAGCATTGCCTAGATGACTAGTTCCATCATTTAGATGTTGTTTGACCCGTCATTTATCCCTTCACAATTTTCTCAATGATGGGGCACATTTTGGCTTGTCTCACATTGAAAATTGACCTCTAAACTCTATTTTTGAAGCCAATAGAAAGGGCCTTTCATAAACCTTTTCAAACCATTCAAAATCAATCCGATTGAAATTCCTTGAGTTTCTTGGAACTCTAGCATGAGGTGAAATACGATGCAGGCAATTCAATAAATAAAGAATAAGATGCTTTTTATATGAAAATTGAGGTCAAAGGGTTCACCAAATGTACGTATTTCCTAGAAAGTGGTATTTTTTAATCTTAAAACCTATAGTCCAGTAAATTGAACTTTCTAAGGTTGGTGATTCAATGTGGAGATCATAGGGACCAACCAGCCACTCGTCAACGATAACTTTTCTACTAATATGCCTATAATGACCCAGTTCGGACCCTAATTATAATGACTCAGTTCAAACCATAGCATTGGCAATGGCTAGCACACGAGACCTTTGGTCACTAAAAGGTTGAGAACCCTAATTCAACCCGAAATCCTAATTCGATCCGGGAATCCTAAAAAGGTCCAAAACTCAAGAGAAAAAATCCTAGCACCCAAAAAACCTCCCAACACTCAAAAATAAGTCATTATCATAAAATATTAGATTAAAAATAAAAAATTCTCATAAAATGGTAAAATTACCAAAATACCCTTTGTACACCAAAAAGTATTAAAATTCCAAAATTTAACACATGTACACCATAAATTAAAGATTTAAATACAATTAAGTAGCAAAAGATAGAATAACAACATAAATGAAAAAACTACCCCTTAGTGGCCAGTTTTGCCTAGGAGAATGTGCCAAAAAAATCACTTTTTGTTTTTTAAGCTCAATAATAAGAAAAAGATATACAAATCAAGCATCATTATGACCCAAGATGATTTAAACAATTAATATACATAATAATATAATATTATAAGCTAGACAAAGTAAATAAATTATTATTAAAGTTCTTACACATTTAAATAAGTCAAAAAGTCACATCTTGTCAAATTAGCTCAAAGAGACTTAATTGCCTACACCTAATTAATCAATTGTTGTAAAAATTATAATAAATCATGAAAAGATTATAATAATCCTAAACATACTAATATAATATGTTTTAAGAGGTTGGAATATTAAAAAGATATACCAAAATAATTTTTTAAGCCTTTTGTTGCCCAACAATGCACCAAAATCCCATTTAATCAATAAAATTATACAAAAAGCAACTTTTGAGCCTCCGAAACAGCCCCCACTGAATTTCCATGCCCAAGATCTGAAATTACTTTTCTCAAATATCCCCCCATTTCCCATGCAACTAATGAGAAAAAGAAAATTTTAAATTAAAATTTTAAATGTATCATTACTTCCACTACCAAGTGTGGTTATAAAAATAGACTTTCTTCACCATTCTCCACCCCATAATTTCAGCACTTAGAGAGAGAAACTCCAAAAATTTTGTGAGCTTATGTGTTCTTCAAGTGTTGGGAGAAAATGAAGGAAAATGAAGGAAAAGAATAGAAGGAATCCAAGAAGAAGCAATGAGCATACCTAAAACTAAGTCCTAGCTCTTCACCCACCATTAGCCATTCATTCTAAGGTAAGTAAATACTTCAAAACTTCTTGGTTAGAATCACCATAAACTCCCTCAACCCATCTCTGAAAATGAAACTGAAAACAAGAGTCGAAACTAGGAAGAAAGTGATTCTTGTGACTAATAGCATGTATGCATGTTAATGTTATTGAGTGTTGTGACTTTTAATGGTTCTCTATTGATGATATTTAAGTGTCTAACTCATGCATGCAAAAAGAATAGCTCAAATCTTAACACCCCACATGCCCCCACATGCTAGAAAGTTAGAACACATATGGCCTAAGATTTTTGACTTTTAGACTTTATGTCCTAAACTTTAAAACATCATAATTAAGGATAGAAAAATGATCTAAGTGAGTTCTTTATATCTAGATTTAGATCATTGAGGTATCTTTCATACAAATTTGGTTTGAACATATTTGAGTGAGTAGAACTCGGGATACAATATTTTATCCAAAGTGTGTTAGTTTCAGACTAGCAGGTTCTGTAACCTCAAAAACCTATTTTACATCGTGATCCAAGCTTAGGTCAAAACAAAAACATTGTAAATAACATATATATCTAGCTACCCACCAAAAATGAGCCTAAAACATTGAGATTGGATAGGTCAAAATGCTTTTGAAAGTTGCTGTTGTGATTCAGCAAATCACAGGGCCTTCTATCACACATTTGTGTGCAATCAAAAGCCTCTATTTTTAGTGACCAAATACAATAGTGCTTTTCATGAAAAGTGTAGCTGACATATCAATATAGTTTCTGTCCAAAAACCAGTCTTTAAAACCCTTGGCTAATCCTCCAAACCATTTTTAAATCCCTGTGACAGAACGTTATCTTCACATCTAGCTGTTCCGGATATAAGTCTTCTATAGCCACAATACTCAACACAATCTTGACAGTGGATATCTTCACAACAAGTGAAAATATCTCTTTGTAGTTAATTTTCAGCTTCTATTGAAATCCCTTGACAACCAGTCTTGTTTTGTACCATTTGCTCCCATTAACTTTTTCTTTCCGTCTGTAGACCTACTTATTCTTCCGTGTTGACTTTTTCTTAGGCAACTATTAATTCACTAATATCTTTTATACCAATTGTTAGTTCTAGGCAACCCAAGAGTTGGTGAATTAAGTTTTAAAATAATAATAATAATATTTAAGACCTTTTCGAAAACTTTTTAATTTCACAAAAACAAATATAGCAAAGATATAATCAACAGTGAAATTAAAGCAGTAAGAGACAGAAAGTGGAACCAGACACCAAGATTTCTAGTTGCTCGGTTTCTTTCAAATCTACGTCCACTCATCAAGACTCCCTTTGAGAATTTGCACTAATAGGGAATGCTTTACAGGCACATTCAAAATTCTTTACAGCTTAAAGAGATTTCTACAAACACTCCCTATTTTTCTAAACTCTCTTTAACTCTTTTTTAAGAAGTTAGCTCACTCTTTTAAAGGAAAACAAGGGTGACTCACCCATTACAATAAATGAGACTGAATCAAAAATTTACAAGCACTCACTCCTTATAATGATTTGCTAATAAATATACAAGGAAGTGAGAGTATTTAGCTGGATGAATAAATGTAGCAGTAAATGCTTCTATAAAGAACAAGAGCTTTCAATGCAATCAATAGACTAGTAATCTAGAAGTTTAAAGTTTTGAAATTTATTTCTTATATAGCCTATTGAAGTAAATGAGCATTGGGTGGTTGGTAGAGGCAATAAATACTCTGAAAATGTTACCATTCAAATCAGTGCCCTTTTTTGAAATCTGTCGCTTGTGTCGACACAAATCTCTTTGTTGTCGACACAATTTGGCCGTGACCTTAGTTCTTGTGTAAATGTGTTAACCCAATGCTTCGTTGGTGTCAACTTTATTTTTACATTTTTCTCACCCACACAATAGTGTCGACTCATGATACTTTTGGTGTCAACCCTAACATTACTTCATCTTTCCAGCTAGGACCTTGGTGTCGACTCATATCAAAGTTGGTGTTGATTCAAGGTTTCATGGTCTGCACATGGTGTCGACTCATGTCTTCGTTGGTGTCGACTCAGATGAGAGACTTTAGGTACTGAAAAAACGGTGTTGACACTTTTTCACTTTGGTGTCGACCCTTTTAGTCCAACTTGGCTACTGAAATTTTGGTGTCAACACTTGTCTTATTTGGTGTCGACCCAAACGATTTGTTTTTGAAGGGTGCCTTTGTGTCGACTCATTTGCTCTTTGGTGTTGACGCATTTGGGTCAGCATCCAGGGGATGATTTGAAGTCTTTGTGTCGACTCATTACTTCTTTGGTGTCGACGCACTTTGAGTTTTTCGGATGGTATTTAGGTGTCGACTCATGTTGTCTTTTGCGTCGATACTTAGAACTCGGAGGATCACTTGGTGTCAACTTATGTACGTGTTGGTGTCAACACAAAATGAATCACGTTAAGGTGCTAAGGTGTCAACTCATCCGTGCATTGGAGTCCACTCATTATGGATCCTAATCTAATATAGGAGGTGTCCACACAAATCTCTTTGGTGTCGACACACTTGAGTTCCTGAAACGTCTCAAGATAAGCTGTTAAGGTATCGACTCTAAACTTCAATAGTGTCGACACACTTGAGTTTGTCAAGTGTGCTTTGCTTGTAGGTATTGACCCAAAAGTCAATTGGTGCTAACACAAAATATTTTGTTCAAGAACATTAAGTGTTAACCTATTTTGCTCAATGTGTCAGCACAAATAGCATAATGTGTCGCCTCATTTAACATGTAATGTCGACAGTACGTTTTTTGAAATAATTAAATATAATTTTTTAAATCATTTAATTAGAAAATTTGAATTAATAAAATCATCTAAATTTATTAAAATATCTTTGGACTAACAGAAATCTACATGGACAACTAGAATATTATGTTGTTATGGGCAAAGAAGATAAAGTGTACAAATTAGTCAAATCATTATATGGGTTGAAACAAGCACCTAAACAATGGCAATGAGAAATTTTTCTCTGTGCTCATATCTAATGGATTCATTGTTAATGACGTTGATCGATGTATCTATTGTAAAGTCAATGATAGTTTTGTTGTCATAATATGGCTTTACGTGGATGGCATGCTTATATTTGGAGCATGCTTAGATATTGTGATTAAGACTAAATGCGTGTTGTTCTCTAATTTTGACATTAAAGACATGGGAGAAGCTAATGTGATCCTTGGTATTCAAATATCAAAAATTAAAAATGGCCTGATGCTTTCACAAGCACATTACATTGAAAATTTGCTTAAGAAATTTGGATATTTTGATGTGAAACCTGTGTGTACACCATATGACTGTACTGTTCATCTTAGAAAGAACAAAGAGACTTGTGTAGTTCAATCTGAATATGCACAAATTATTGGTAGTTTGATGTATTTAATGAATTGTATTAGACTTAACGTTGCTTGTGTAGTGAATAGACTTAGTAGATACGCACAGAACCCGAGCAAGGATCATTGAAATGCTATATCTAGAGTAACAAAATATTTAAGAGGAGCTATGGACCTTGGTCTAAGTTATTGTGGATTTTTTGCTGTACTTGAAGGGTACAGTGATGCTAACTGAATTTCTAATTCCGAGGAGACAAAATCCACAAGCGGGTATGTATTTACTCCAAGTGGAGGTGCAGTCTCTTAAAAATCTTCCAAGAAAACATACACTGCTCGGTCCATTGTAGAATCCGAGTTTATTGCCTTGGAAAAGATAGGATCTGAGGCAGAGTGGCTTAGAAACTTCTTAATAGATATACCCTTATGGGTGAGACCAGCTTTACTTGTGTCTCTACATTGTGATTGCTAGGCTGTAATAGCCCAAGTAAGAAACAAGACCTATAATGGCAAGAGTAAGCATATATGCCTAAGAGATAATATTGTGAAGCAGCTACTGGGTGATGGGATTATATCCCTAGACTTTGTAAGATCAGAGAGAAACTAGCCGACCCTCTGACAAAACTACTAAGCAAAAAGCTAGTGTATCAAACATCGAGGGGGATGGGATTGATGTCCATTTCTGAGGACAATAGCTGTTAGCCCAAGGGTTTTTTAATTAGATTTTGATGATTTTTATAATTTATTTTCTTAATTAAATTGATTTAAAAAAATTATATTTTAATATTTCTAAAAATGTAGTGTTGACACAAATCGACAAATGAGTTGACACCCTTAACCTTTTTAGGGTGACCTCTTTTATCAAATGGATTGACACATAAATATTCTTATGTTTGAATATTTTGTGTCGACCCTACTTGATATTTGAATTGACACTTAATAGCAAAGGAAGCTTGATCCTCTCAAGTGTGTCGACACCTTAACATGTTTATCTAAGATGTTTCAGGTATTTCACTTCGAGTCGACACAATAGAACCGAGACTCTCTACACTAAGAATGAGTCGACACAAACTCAGTTTGAGTCAAAACCAAGTGATTCTTCACTTTTGTCATTCAAGAAATTTAAGTCGATACTAATTAAAGATGAGTCGACACAAATGTACCGAGGCTGCCTACAAAATTTGTGAGTCGACAGAAAAAGAAACATGAGTCGACACAAATGTACCAAGGCTCCCTGAAGAATTTTGAGTTAACACAAAAGTCAAAATGAGTTAACACAAAATCACTGAGAGTTCTTACACTTTTTAGTGTCAACACCAAAGGCAATTCGAGTTGACACAAAAAGAGCCTCCCAGAAAGCTGAAAAATAAAAATAGTCGACACAAAATGTATTTATGTCGTCATCGTTGAGTTGGAGAATGATGCAAAAATTTAAGTCAGTACCAACGAAGATTTGAGTCGACTCAACCACTTAAAGAGCCAAGCCTAAGAAGTTCTGTGTCAATCCAAAACCAATTGTGTCGACACTTGCGACGAAAATTCAAATTACGTGGCTGAATTCAACGGTTGAATTTTTGGTATTTATTGCTCCCACCTACCTCCAACGGTTATGAATCTTCAAGAACCTATATAAGGAGTTACTCTTCAGCATTTAAAACAACTAGAGACTTACATTTACTGTTGTATTGCTTGAATCAAAGACCAAATCTCTCAAGCTCTCATTTATTACTCGTAATTCCAGCTCTTGATTCTCATCTCTTTACTCGTTTATTTCTAATCATTTTGTAAAGACAGCGAGTTATATTTATTATAATACTTCATTTATTGTATTTAAGGGTGAGTCACCCTTTATCCTTTAAGTGAGTGAGTAAATCTCATCAAATAAGAACTCAAGATATTAGAAGAAAAATGGAGATGTGTTTTTTATAGGATCATCTTGATGTTGTAAAAGTTTTGAATGCACCCATAAGTATTCTACTTTAGTAAAAATTCTCAAGAAAAGTCTTGGGTAGTGGACGTAGACTTGGAAGAAACTGAACTACTATAAATCTTTGTGTACGGTTCAATTCCTCTATTCTTAACCTCTTTAATATTTGTATTACTTTATTTATTGATTATACTTGTTATAATTATTTGTAATATTAAAATATTTTTGAAAAAAAATTTAAAATTGTTATTATCGTTTTAAAATCCAATTCACCCCCCTCCTAGGTTGCCTAGAACTAACAACAGTAATAGTAAACTAACCTACATGATTGGAGATCCCATGAACCTACATGAATAGAGATTCCATGAAATAGGTTCATATGGGTAATATCAAATTGTTGATTGGCATGGATAAGCGCTATCATTTATTTAACCCTCCCTATGGTGTAGATAGTGCAAGACTGTAGCGTGTGAGACTGAGCAACAGCTCTTAATGAATTCATAGTTTAAGATTGAATGGTGTATTAGTTGCACTACATACTTGATTAGTTCACCTATATGAGTGTGGAAGTGGGGCCACTCCCTATAAGAATTCAGACAAATTCTTTAGAGAACTCGTGAAATTGAGTAAAGCGTATGGCCTATTCGTGCCAACCCGTGATGAACAGCATTTGATAAAAGAATGTGCTACAGGTACTTGGTATATCTAATCTGTAAGCGGGAAATAGGTTCAAAAAATTTCAACTTCACCAACTTCCTGCAAATGATATCCTCGAAACCCAAAACATTGATTCATAGTCCAAAAGACACCAATGGTAATGTAGTGCACTTTCTATAGATTGTGGGGTATTGTCGGTATATTATTTCAAAATAAGAAAGAAGATAATTTAGTTTCACATTTGAAAACCAATAAATTTTTAAGCTACATATATAATACCTCTCTTCCCTTGTTGTGTGAATGTGGCTAGACCCAAAAAAAACCATCGCGCACACGAGATTAGGCTAAAGCCTAACCATTTCTAAAACTTGGCCCAAAAAACAGTTAACCGGACGCGTGTTGCAAGTTTCGCGCGCATGGAGTTGTGATTCCCAAGTTTCGAGCCTCGTGGGTGTGTGTGCGATTGGGCCTTGTTTTGCTAAATATCTTATTAAATATTTTGTAGAAAATTTGGTTCCTCTTCTTAATCCCTTTTTTTCAAACTGTTCCACTGATCAAGCAATTAAAGCATTTTCAAAATTCCTGTAATTAATTTTTTTGCCGTTATCCACCAATTAAGCCATCACTTATTTTCTAGCAATTATTTTTTGACCGTTTATGGCTTGATTAGTGTACAACTATCCCTTTACCTTAAGTTGCATTTTTCTGGTTCTATAAATTGGTGAGAACTTTCAGTTCAAAGAATATATAGAAAATACATTCTCTCCTCTTCTTCTCTCTAAGAATACGATATGTCAAAAGGCTATTCCTGAATTCAATGTATTGTGAGTGCACACATACAGTGAATAGGTTGTAAATCCTCGTGAATATCGCGCCATCATCCTCCTGCATCGAGTGACCTCTCTAAGGGGCGTGAAAATACTCTTACGGAGAGTGTTGGCGTCACGATTGCAATCACTGGTGATACTTTTCTTCTTTGTTGCCTCAATTTATACTATTTTTTGTTCATATTTTGCAACACCAACTCATGCTGACTGTCGATAGAATCCACCATCGAACTTCAAGTACTAACTGAATCCACCATCAGACTTTATTCACTCAAGAGTTTCCACGAACTAGAAAGAATGTGAAGATGTGAAAGTTGATAATCTTCTCAAATACTTCTTCAAACTAACTTATCATCAAGTGAGGCGTAATTAAAACTCTAGGAATCTCATTCTTGAACTCCTTGGCAGCTGGAGAGTGTTTCTAACATGTTCAACACCCACCACGAAAGCCTTAGCAGCTTTATATAAATAAAAACCCTAGCTGCATCTCAATCTACCAAAAAACAAAATCGTGAAATCCTAGTTGATTTAAAAGAGTCTCGCGTATAGGACCGCTCGAGCGGCCTATTCACTGCTCGAGCGATGAAACAATGCTCACAGTAATTTTTCCATCTGTGCAGAAACCAAGAGCCATGACTGACCGCTTGATAAACTGTTCGAGTAGTCTGTGGAGCGATTTAATATTGCTTGTATCTTTTTGATGATCTCGGCTCCGTTTCTTATTACGCTATAATACACAAACGTATCTCCAATAGAACAAGTATCAAATATCGAAGAAAAAAATATGAATAATTTATCACAAATTTTTCAAACATGAAATAACAAAATCGGAGGTCTAAATATCGTAACAAGAATTCTTATTGAATTCTCTTCCTCTTCTCTTTTGCCTTTTTTTTTCATTTTTTCCAACAATCAGATAACAAAGCTATTCATAAGTGAGAGCCAAACAGACCCAGCCAAATTTGTTCATTGCCAAAATAAATCCAAGACAAATGAGTAGTTGAAGAAAAAAATCGACCAAAGCATATCAAATGCATTTCTCTTTCCTTTTTTTAAATTTTTTTATTTTTTATTTTTTATGAATGCTAAAAGAAAGAAATATATATATATATATATATATATATATATATATATAT
>JAOTRH010006019.1:2867-23727 GCA_034768845.1 Heliamphora exappendiculata
GCGTCCGACGGAGATCGGGTGCGCTCAGGGGGTGGGGAGTTGGCAGGCGCCTTGACACCCACACTGGGTTCGCTGGCGGGCTGTGCCATGGACAAGGGGGCTTCGGCCGGCGCCGCGGCGGTAGCAGCGCCGTCGCAATGAGCGGAGTCTGGCCCGGTGCAATTTTGCGATGCCGGTGGCGCAGCCGCGATCTGATCGTCGAAATCGGACACGGCGCAGCCACCCAGGGAAGCTGCAAGCGCGACTAAAGTGAAGCACGCGACCGCCGAACGCGCAATGAGTCGTAACTTTCCGACAAAGTGAGCTGCCACAATAGTGTCCTCGACACGCCAGTTCTAATCGGGTGCCAGCAAGCTGGAGGTGCAGTTGACTGCAAGTCAGGAAGACGACTGGGGGCTCTCCTCGTCAGGGATGGCCTCCGCGCCGGCGGCTCGGTTCTTGCAGTCGGCCTTCCGACAACAACAATTTGAAGTGTGGACTACCGAAGGGATCTTCATGGCTGCTGCATGGAGGCCGGCAAGCGTCATGGAATTACCCGGCACAGTCACCTTGCCCCCGCTGGTGCAAATCCACTCCATTATCCAGGCCCCGAGCGCCCGATAGGACTCCATCTGGGATTCGCTAAACCATTGGTCCGCGGTTGTTTCATGCGGGAACGGCCGGCTCCCGTTGGCGTAACTGCGAATATCAATCCGCTCGGTACCCTGGTAGGTTGGCTTGATATAGAGCAGCCAGCCGGACACGGTTGGCCCATAGTGAATTTCCCCCAGCGCGAATCTAACCCCGGGGCTCGGCGGATCTTTGCGGGGCGCGAGTTCAAAGCTCTCAAATTCGATCGAGACTCCCAGGTCGATGTAGATCTTTCGCACGGCGTTTCCAAGGTCCCCAAACGAAAACGTCGGGTCGCAATCCGCGTCGCTAATGACTATTGCTCGGCAACGACGCCGGACCATCTCATACAGACCCAGGTTCTCGAAATGCCCCCCATCCGAGAGGTAAATCCAGTCACTGTCGTCCTTGGTTAGTCCGCACAGTTCGCGCAGTGCTGGCATCAGTCCCCACCGGGGACCTTCCTTGTACGCGACTTTGGGAAATCGGGGATTACCAAACCACCACCCCAGCCGGACGTTGAATAGCATCAAGAGAAACCCGATCAACGCAGAGGAGTTATACCCTTGATTGGGACTGACCGCCGCGCCCGAGATCGCCATAGCCGTGGCCAGCGACAAGTCCTTGCCGTACTTCGAGGTCGGCTGAAACCCGACCATCGGATTGCCGCAGAACAGTCTGGAAAACGTGAAGGGTTCCGCTTTGCGCTCTTGCCATGCCAAATTCTTGGATGACACGACATTCAGCGTTGCATTAATAATGTGGAATAGCCTGGAGCCAGCGCAGGGAACAACGCTTTTTAGATGAACATTGTCATTCACATCGAATCCCGTAAACGGGTCCGGGTCTGGGCCCGGGGCGGAAACGCGCGCAGCGCCGATGAAGGTGCGCGCAAGGCGGTTCCGGTAAAGTGCGTGCAGGGAAAAGCGATTAATGTTCACGTAGTGTGAGATTCCGAATGCCACTAAGATCAGTAGCACTGCGGTGACAAGCTCGGCATTCGCGGACGTACTGAGCAGGGACGGCATGCTCATCTGCGCCAGCTTCTCTAAAAGCCAGTGTGTGATCGCAGGACCCGCTGCGCCTAGCAGCACGGCCAGAGTAAAGGCAAATACTATTGCGGCGGCACCTGCCACCTGGATGAGCGAAAGCCGCTTCTTGGCCTGCGCAGCTACAGTGGCGCCCGTCTTGTCACTGGACCCCAGAAACAGCGAGAGAATTCCGGAGATTCCGCCAACGCTCAGCGCGACGGCAGCTTGATCGTGGGCCCATCGCAAAATTGCGCTACTGTAAATCGCAACCGAGGCGATGACGGTCCAGAGAACCGCGACGGCGGACAGCCAGCCCGAGGCGCGAGCGAGCCATTCGCGGTCCATATTGCCGTGCGGACCCAGACTGGAAAGCCCGACGTACAGGATGTCGCCCAGAAGATAGGAGACGACACACGCGGACACTCCGAAAACGGCAACGCCATCCGTCCAGCTGCTTTGTTCAATCAGCGTCATCAGAGATGACAAGGTAAATCCCACGACGCCGCCGGAAATGCCCCAAGCCAGCAGATCGGGATAGCTAACCGAGAGCTCCGGAGCAGGCCTCAGTACGAGTCGGCCGACAATCCATGCGCCACCATAGGTCGCAACGCCAAAGAATGTACCCAAGGAGCGTGGACCGACTTCTTTCAGGCCAAGCCATTGAGGCGGGATCCAACTGGTTGAGCTCATCAGGTCGGCGCTCAGGGCAGCGGCTAGACTGAAGCATATCGATGAGACCAACAAGGGAGCTAGCACTAGAGCGACGAACGTGCCAGTGTTCAGCCAGGAGCCCGCCATGCGGAACCGGCCATAAACGGCGGCCGTCAAGCCGATGGTCAGTGCAAGCAGTGCGCCCCATATCAGGTGGTGATGTCCAGGAATAGTCTGCGTGTGCTTGAATGACGCGAGTATGCAGGCCCACCACTGCGGCAGGAGCAGGCTTCCGATAAAAAACGGGGCGAACAGCATCCAGTTGAGCAACAGATTCCGTAGGTACAGGGTAAGCACCGTCCAGGTGTCGGCGGATAACAAACCGAGCCGCGGGGTGATGTAATTGCTGTTGGCCCGAAGTTGGGAGATCTCATCGCATTCCAGACGCTGTGCTCCGTCTGCCGGAAATCGACTATTGAGCGCGGCAAACACGGTGGCATCCGGGGTTATCTGCCGCCAAGCACTAAGCCAGCTCCCCGTATAGCCGCCGCCCGAGACGGTAGAGAGATAGTGGAACTGACCAAGCAGTCCATACTTCGCGAGTGTCTGCATCACTCCGAGGGCAAACACACCGCTTCGAATTCCACCGCCGGAAAGGCATAGCGCCGAAAGAACATGTGGGGAGGCGTCTACGGCACCAGCGAGGTCCTTATGTTTGTCGACTTCGGCGGCCAATTCGGGGCAGGCCACCTTCAGCTCTTCAGCAAACACCTTTTCAAATGCAACTGGCGGGGCCGCGTACCCTGAAGTTTCGCCTGACATCCGAAATCCTCCTCAATTTAGATGGCATGACCAAAAGCGGTGGAAATTAGATTCCTGCACCGGCGTCATTCCTGTCGAAAGAGGCGACAGCGTCAGAAACGGGAAAGAGAAGGCCTCACTCGCAGTATTACTCCCGCCAAGGCAACATTGCATCCCGCGATGCAGCGCGATCCTGGGTGGGCGAGTTGAAATACAATCGTAAGTGGATTGCTGGCCTTTAAAATAACGAGATCTCGAAACGGAAGATGAGGGGCAAGAGGCGGCCGCGTTTATCTATAGGGGCCAATGACATCAGTGGCCTCGGCCCAAAAGAATCGCGTGCAAAGAATAAAGGCGTGAAATTCACTGCGCGCCCGTCAGGGATTGCGGTGTGTTGCGGCGCCGCATTAAAAACGACCATAAAATCTCTTGGGGCGGACTCGCCGGAATCACGCCCATGTTTCGGATGTCATTCGCATCCGGCTGTTACTTAAAGATAAATGGCAAGATTCAAATTCAAACAACGGCTAACAAATTCATCTATTTGCTGCAGTGCATGTCAGGATTTCACTAAATACATTCAAACATGGGTGATCATGTTTCACTTGCACGCGCAGAAGCAGCAACCCTACACTCCGGGCCGCGCAGCCCGCACATTGTTGAGTCACCACTGCTATTGCATTTTATGCATGCAAGAGGCCGTCGATGTCGCGTCAAGAACGGCTCAGGAATGCCCCGGCCAGTCACCTAACTGCAGCGATAAGAAGTGTAAGGAAACTTGCATTCATAGTTCCATTCGTCATTACGCTGTGCACGGTTGGCTGCAGCTGGTTCGCCTCTGATACCTCACGCGGCTACAGCACAAAAGGAAGCTGGAATGAGCCAGTCATACTTACCACTTCTGACGTGCGGATCATCACCAAGCGAAAGCATCCGGTAACCGATCAGTGGGTCGTTTGTACTGAACCGAGCCCAGACGTGGCAAAAGCGCTATCGACGGCTATGCAGCTATCGGCGAAGGGCGGTAATACCGCCGTCACGGGAACCGCCTCCGTCGGTGGTTCCTCCGCTGAGAGCGCAATAGAACTGGCCGGACGGACGACCGCATTGCTTGCACTTCGAGACGGTCTGTACCGGACGTGCGAAGCGTACGCCAATGGCGCACTCGGCGCAGATGCCTACGCCTTGGTATTGGCACGATATGGCCAGCTTATGACGACGTTATTTATCGCGCAGGACATCGCATCGGCGGCCCGCGCTTCGACCGAATCCCAATCCAGTACGGTCCAGGCCGCCAACAGTGCTCCAGCCGAAGGATCGGCTCCGAAAGCAAAGGCGGGTAAGGTGGCGCCTGCCGCCAAAGACAGTGGCCCGGCGGCGGATGGCGCCCCCGCTCCGAGTTCGGCGCCGACAGCCAGCCAGGTGACATCGGCGGCTAACGCAGGGTCTGGTATCAGCGGCGTAGCGGCAGCGCTGGCCCGCATGAATGAAGACTACTTCGACCTCGATCGCGATCTGCTGCAATTGCTGATCGTCAGTTGCGTCAACAATGGGGATATGACACGGCAGACAGTGCCAACGGCAGTAGACAGCGGCAATCAGGTCGCCATTCACCAGCGCCACGAGCTGCTACGGATGGAGCAAGACGTTGGGGCAAAGACGCAGTCACTCAAATTGACCAGTCTCTCCGCCGGCCCCAATCTTTGGCTTACCCCGATCTGCTCAAGACTAATGGATCTTAGCTATATCCAGAGCATGGCCTCGAATGAGGCGAAACTTAACCAGAGAGCGGGTCATCCGGCGCTACCGATAGATAGTGTCGCCGCTATCGCCAGTTCGAAGAAGCCGCCCGCGAGCGACAGCTCTCGGGACCCGGAGTCGAGCGCATCCCCGTCTATAACCGAGATCAAGTTTGCGCAAAAGCAGGTCGCGAGACTTGCAACGCCGCCGTTGATTGTTGATGGGGTCCTTGGGGAGAGGACGGTGGCGGCGCTACGGCTATACCAGAAACAGAACCATCTGGCCGTGACCGGCGAGCTTGATCCTCAGACATTCAGCGCGTTGCTGTTGAACGCAAGTAAGTAGTCAAAAGCCGTTATGTTGCAGGAGGGTGAGCTGCAGGCATGACGTGTCGGGCGGCCGAGCGCAGAAGAGCATTCAGGTGGTGGTCCGAGGTGTCGAGGAGGCGCACGATATGACTCTTACAGAGTTCTAATCCGCTATATCGAGTGAAAGCAATGCGGTGCTTGGCTACGCGTTGGCGCTGGTAGACGTGGGCACCCTTTCAATGGCCCTATTGGAGCTACTCAACGGATTGTTCGAGGCGTGTCTGCGATACAACCGTTGGGTGGTACAGGAGCGGGCGGCAGGAAAGCTGTGGGCGTGGTACCGGTTCGTGTTTCTGCGTCGGACCACCGCCTATGGGGTTCTGGCGGAGTGGGAGTTGCTGGCGGCGGGTGGACACGACTATCGGGACGCGCTGTATGACCAGCTCGTAGAAAAAAAATGATGGGGCAGGTTCGCGAGGATCGTGCGCGGGTCGCTGTCAAATTGAATCCAATAGGATCGGGCCCGGCAACTCACGCAAGCCAGGGTGCGCCCACGAATCTGGTAACTCGTCGCTTGGATGCGCTCCAGAATCAGACCCAATATCTTTGGGAGCGGCTCAATCAGTGCCGACCATAACGGTCTTCTCCCCGCGCTCGACCGTGCCACGGGCAATCTCATCAGTCTGTATTCAGGTGTCGATAAGGTCCTTGCGTCGGCATTTCCACCCGGACAGACCTTCTCGAGCGAGGGGGAGGGATTCTTTCCGGTTGCTCTGGGTCATGAGGACTGGGCTCCTGCCGGCGAGCCGTCCCGGCTGGTGCCGCGGGCGAACCCGGGTGCCGGCCAATCCGACTACTGGGGGGAAGCCACCAGCATCCGGATTGCGAGACTTTGGCAAGCCGGCGGGCCCACAACGCACTGGAAGTGCCGCTTATTGACGCCCGCTTGATTGCGGGCCGCACAATGGCAGAGCGTGACTCATCAGATACGTGAAATACCCTGGGGCGGGCTACTGCTGTCCGGGTACAGGCGACCAGGGCGTAGCAAAGCGGGCGCCGGAGTCAGCTCTTTTCCGATAGAAACGATGGGTCCGGGCGCTAGTGGGTGCCGGGTTGGGTGCCAGGTGCATCCAATGCCGCCTTCTTCAGCGGGTGCTGTTCCTGGTTATTGTAGAAGTTGTGATAGATCAGGGTGGAGATGTACTCGCCCGCTTTTACGGGTTCGAACTTCGGCGGGTTGCCGGGCCCGGTGCAGCTGGGCAGGGCCTCGACCAAGGCGTCGGCATTGGGGCCGATGAAGCACGGGATGGAATAGCGCGGCTTGCCGGAAAGATTGGCGACCCGGTGGTAGGTCGAAGCGAACGCCCCGTTGGTCCAGCGGGCCATGAGGTCGCCGATGTTGACGACGTAGGAACCCGGGATCGGAGGGGCGTCGATCCAGGCGCCGCTGCGATTGCGGACCTGCAATGCCTGCACGGTGTCCTGCCGCAGGATGGTGAAGCACTCGTGATCGGTGTGAGCGCCGTTGCCCATGCGGGTCTCATCGAAGGGTCCGGGTTGGCTCGGGTAATACAGCACGCGTACCAGGGCCATCGGCGTGTCCGAGATGGCGTCGAAGTAGTTCTCGGGCAGGTTCAGTGCCTGCGCGAAGGCATGGAACAGCTGGCGTGCGAGGCGCTTCATGGCAAGCCCGTACTCGGCCAGCGCCTCCTCGAATCCCGGCAGGTTTCCGGGCCATTGGTTGCCGATCTTGCGGAAGTCGCCCTGCCACAGCTCCGGGCCGACCTGCATGTCGTCGATGACGAAGTCGAAGGCCTCGTGGATATCGGCCTTGCCCACCAGAGGATTGGCATTCTCGTCGCCGTTGGCGACGTACCCGAGCTGGTGGGAGGATTTCTTGACGTGGATCTGCATCTTCTCCTCCAGCGGGCGGTCGAACAGCCGCTGGGCCTGGGAGAACACCCTGCCGATGAGATCCTCCGGCACGCCGTGATTGATGATGTAGAAGAACCCGACCTCGGTGCATGCCTGGCGCAGGGCGAGGGCGATCCGTTCCTTGGCCTGCGGAATGTTTTCCGCCAGGCCCTTGAGATCGATGATCGGGATGTGATCGAAGTCGGTCAGGGACCCGGAGTCTTTGCTGTCAGGGACGGCTGTGGGGGTGGTCATGATGGCTCCTGGTCCTTTGAGTCTCGAGTCGAATGCCATGAATGGGATGGGGCTCAGTAGTCGCCGACAAAGGCTGTGCGGCGTACGCCGGCAGCGCCCCAGAGCGCGAGGGTCGTGATGTCGAACACCGGCAGCCCGATGGCCTCCTGTAACGCTGCGGCATAAGGCGGCAGGTCCACGCACTCCAGCAGTACCGCGCCCAACCGGGGATAGGCGGCAACCAGCGCCCGCCCGATCGTGACCACCTCATCCCGGGTGCCTTCAAAATCCAGGACGCCGCTTTCCTGCATGACGGCGGCGGTAAAGCAGGGGCAGCCGTCCATGCTGGTGAGCACCGCACGATCCTGCGCGATGCCACTGAGCTTCAGGTGTTCCGGGCTCAGGCTGTTGCGGCTGGAGGCGATGACCCCGATCTGGGCATCCGGATGCAGCGTGGCTGCGATCAGGGGGAGCTGCAGCAGGCTGGAACTGAGCACCGGCACCGGCACGGCCTGGGCGAGTGTCTGCTGATGCACGATCATCAGCCCGCAGCCGCCGAGAATGGCGCGCACCCCCTTGTCGGCCAGAGTCTGTGCAGCCCGGATGAACTCCGGGAGACCGCCGGGATGGGGGGCGTCACGCAGCTGTGCCGCATTGACCCCTTCGACGCACTCATAGATCACCGGGAAGGCAAAGGTCGTCGGGTTGCCGGGCGTGCCGGGTGGGCAGGGGATGTGCTCCTTGAGCACCAGGACGCCTAAGGGGCGTCCATAGCCTTGCTGCTGTTGGCGTGCGAGGTATTGCATGGCGGGATTCAGGCGTCCTGACCCTTGTCCAGGGATGCGACGAAGCGCGCGATCTCGCCGGGCTGGCAAATCCACAGGCTGTCGCGGTGCTTGAGGATGTGCTCGAGGGCGCGGCGCAGCGCACGCAGCCGGAACGGCTGGCCGCTGATGAAGGCGTGAATGACGACACTCATGACCACGGGCTGCGCGTCGCGGGTGCCCAGCATCTCATCGAACTGGTCGATGATCATCCGGCTGAATTCCTCGGCGCTCGCCTGGCGGCCGATGATCGCGGAGCTGTCGTTGATTTCCTGGGAGTAGGGCACGGACAGCAGCCGCCCCTGCCGCGTGTTGAGCCACACGGGCTGATCGTCCATGCAGAAGTCGAGCACATAGCCGTAGCCGCTCTCCTGCAGCAGGTCTGGTGTCCGCTCGGTCTCTGCGATCCAAGGGCTGGACCAGCCGGCCGGCGCCTGTCCTGAGAAGGCCCGGATCTGGTTGTGCACGCGCCGCAGATAGTCGGCTTCCGCGGATTCGGTCAGTCCCGCCAGGCTGTCTGAATTGGAGTAGCCATGAGCGATCAGCTCACTGCCCTGCCTCACGGCCGCCTGCACCAGATCGGGTGCGGATTCGCACACCGCACTGTTCAGCAGAATCGACAGCGGCAGCTGGTATTCGCGAAATGCTTCCAGCACCCGCCAGGCTCCGACCCGGTTGCCATAGTCGCGCCAGGAGCTGTTCAGGACATCCGGGTAAGGGGTCCCGGGAATCAGGTTCTCGGTGAGGCCGTCGCCAAAGGAGTAATCCTCGACGCCGAGCGCGAAATACACCGCCATCCGGGCGCCGTTGGGCCAATGATAAGGGGCGCGATTGCCGATGCCGGAATATCGGTACCGGAGTTGCTTGCGCAGCGGGGCGCCCGGTTTGCGTTCGAGGCCGCTCATGACAGTGCTCCCGGCACCGCGCCCGCGCGGCCGTAGTCGGCCCGGCGTGTCATGCCGGCATCGGCGGCAGCGGCGCGCAGGTACATCTCCCGGTAGTAGGGCGCCCAGTCGCCGGCCTCATAGCCGCCGGGGCCGCGCGCGGGCATCGCACACTGTGCCGCCAGTTCGCGCGCCTCGGCGCGGATGGCTGCCTCATCCACGGTGGTGAGCTTGCCGCCCTCGAACACGATGCGGCCGTGTACCAGGGTCATGCGCACGGAGCTACCATTCTCGCAGTAGACGAGCTGCCGGCGCAGGTCGTTCAGGGGCGTAAACGCCAGGGTGTCGAGGTCCAGGAGCATGAGGTCGGCTTCGAAACCAGGTGTGACCTCCCCCAGTGGCCGCTGGGAGCGCATGGCCTGTGCGCCACCGGTGATGGCGCATCGGAGCACTTCACGGGCGGTGGGCCAGGTCTGGTAATCGGGGTGAGTGAGGTTGTGGATCAGGCCGGTGAACTTCATGACGTTCCACATGTTGACTGCATCGTCGGTGATGGCCTCGTCGGTGCCCAGGCACAAGGGGATGCCGCGCGAGCGCATGGCCCGGAACGGCATGATGCCGCTGCCCAGCCGCAGGTTGCTGATCGGGTTGTGGGCGATCAGGCAGCCGGAGGCTGCGATCAGGTCCAGGTCCTGATCGTCGAGCCAGACCCCGTGGATGATATTGAGACGCCCGCTCAGCAGCCCCAGGTCATGGACCCGGCGCACCAGGGAGCGTCCACCCAGGCGCTCCTCGCCGAACATGCGCTGCACCTTGGTCTCCAGGATGTGGATGTAAAAGGGCAGGTGGTGCCGGCGGCTGAGCTCATCCAACGAGTGAAAATATTCAGGGGTCACGCGCTGGGGGGCTGAGCAGGACACGGCTGCCCGCAGCCGTCCGTCCGCGCAGTCGTGCCACCGCTCGATCAGATGGGCATAACAGCGCAGCAGGCCGTCAGCATCCATCAGCGGTGGCGCGGCCGCCGCTTGGCGCAGGTGCGGCGGCAACAGGTCGGCCAGGTAGGGGTACTTGCCGAGCTCCGGTACATTGGGTTGATCCAGGGCGAGCACGGCCCTGATGCCGCAGTCAGCGTAAGCCTGCATCACGGCATCAATGATCTCCGGCGATGGCACGGGGACGAAAAACGCATCATCCAGGACGGCGGTGGTGCCGCTGCGCAGCATCTCCATGGCCGCAAGCTGAGTGCGCACGTAGGCCATGCGGGGGGTTATGCCGCTGGCCTCGGCCGGGGATTCATACAGCATGAACAGCTCGAGCGGCAGGCTGTCGAGCGTCCCCTTTTGGTGGTTCACCGAAGAATGAAAGTGGCCGTTCACCAGCCCCGGCATCAGCAGCATGCCGGTGGCATCGATGTCGCGGTCGGCAGGCCCGAGGGTGCCGGCCGCCCGATGGCCCGGCAGCACCTCGCGGATGCTCCCCTCCTCGATGATCACTGCGGCGCAGGGATGTTCGGTGTCCTGGGCATCCAGGGTGAGGACCCGGGCATTGCGGATGATGATTCTCACGCTGCTTGTAAGCTCCGCCTGCTTCAGAAGTTCGCCTTCAGCTCGATGCCGGCTGTCAGCGGCCGCAGGGTATATCCCATGATCACGGTATTGACCTGGGGCGACTGCAGGATGGTCTGATTGTTCAGCAGGTTCTTGGCGAACAGCGACAGCTCGTAGCGGTCGAGGGTCATCCCTAAGGACAGATTGACCACGTGATAGCCCGGGTTGATGTAGGACGGATTGGGGGAATCGGGGGTCGGGACCTGGAAGCTGCCGTAGGATTTGCCGGTCTGCTCGAAGTCGCCGCGCACGAAGCCGCGGACGCGGTCGGTGATGGGGAAGCCGTAGTCCGCCACAGCGGTGGCGGTGTACTCCGGGGTGTAGAGGACTTCCTGTCCCTCCTTGGCTGGCGAGCTGGCCTCGGCGGAGGTGATATAGGCGTGTTCGCCGCCGAGGTTGACGCTCAACTGCAGTCCGGGCACGAAGGGGGGCAGGTAACGCACTTCCAGTTCGCTGCCCAGGGCCACCGCATCGCCGACATTGGAGTTGAAGCTGCCGCCGCACACCGGAATGATCACGTTCTGCTGCAGGTTGGTCCAGCGGATGTAGTAGACGTCAGCATTGACAGACAGAGTCTTGTTCCAGGTCACGGTCTTGGTACCGAGCTCGTAGCTCCACAGCTGGTCGGGCTGGTAGGAGGAGGGCAGCAAGCCGTCCGAGTAGCCCAGTTCCCTGGCGCCCTGCTCGCACAGGGTGTTGTAGTTGGGCGTGGTGGCCCCGCCCAAGCGGAAGCCCTTGCCGGCCGAGGCATAGACGCTGGTGTCTTCTGAGACATCGAAGGTGGCCGTGGCCTTGGGCGTGTTGGTGCTGAAATTCGCCTTCTGGCGGTAGGGCGTGCCGTAGTAGCCGTCGGCGCCGACACCGGCGTTGCCGAAGTCGTAGTAGCCGGCCCCGATCTCGGTGAATTTCTCGGTCGCCTTCACGTAGCGCTCGCCAATGCCGACGTGCAGCCGCGAGGTCACATCCATATCGACCTGGCCGAACAGCGCGTACTGCTGGACATCGTTGTGGTCGTCGACGGCCCAGATCAGGTCGTTGGCCCAGAAATTCGGGTTGTAGTTGGCGGTGCCGACGGTTGGGTTGAGCAGCGGGTCCTCCTCGATGGAGTAGCCATAGATGCTTTGAAAGGCCGCGCCATAACCTGGCGCGGTCTCGTAGTCGTAATGATTCCATTCCTGGTCGGTGAGGAAGAGGCCGCCCACCCACTTGATGCGGCCCGCATCGGCGGGCGAGGACAGGCGCAGTTCCTGTGACCAGGTGTTGAAGTGGTCGTTGAACAGTACCGGCGAGGCGATGTTCCCCAGGATGTCGTCGTTTTCGGCCAGATGGCTGGCGTAGGGTTCCTGCCCGGCCTGGCCGGCTGGATCGAGCGTGTACTGCGACACCGGGGTGGTGTTCAGCAGCGTGCCGTCACCCCAGCGGGTGACATTGCGCCGCAGGTAGCTGGTCACGCTGGTGAAGTCGGCAAAGCCGAGGCCTTTCTGGATCGTGAGGCTGGGCAGCAGCATGTTGTCGTTGTCGGAGGAACGCACCTGGTTGTACTCGTTGTAGTACCCCAGGGAGGTCTGGAAGGCATTGGTGTCCGACAGGTTGTAGCGCTGGTACAGCACCGCCGGGGTGATCGTAAAGTCATCCGAGACGTTCCACAGGCCCTTGACGTTCAGAGCCAGTTTTTCGTCCGAGTTGACCCCGCTTTGCAGCAGTGCGCCCGCTGTGGCGGTGCCTGCGGCGAGTGAGCCATCGAGCGCATAGCGATTGATGTAGCCGCTGTCGGAGGCGTACTTGGCCGACACACGCAGGGCAAAGACGCCATCCACCACCGGCAAATTGATCATGCCGCTGGTGTCGGTGTTGAAGCCGCCGTGAAGGGTGCCGCCCAGCTGCTGCTGGATCATGCCGCTGATGATATGGGTGTCGGGCGTGCCGGTGATGAACCGGATCGTCCCGCCCTCGGAGCTGGCGCCGTAAAGCGTTCCCTGGGGTCCCCGCAGCACCTCGATGCGGTCGATATCGACCAGCATCGGTTCGGGACTGCCTTCATAGCCGGTAATGGTGATCACCGGCACCTCATCGATATACGTACCCACCGTCGGATTGCCGACCGTGGAGGTGACACCCCGGATCGACAAGACGTCCTGTCCCGGTCCGTTGGCGGCGCCGACACTGGCATGGGCGAAGGACACCCCGGGCGTCAGACGGGTGACGTCTTCCATGCCGGTTACATGCATGTCCTGCAGCAGGGCCGCATCGACAACACCAATGCTGACCGGAACGTCCTTGGTATCTTGTTTGCGCTTTTCGGCCGTCACCACAACTTCAGTGAGTTGCGCGTCTGCCGCAACGCTCGCGGACTCCGCGGCATTATCGGCAACGGCCCCGGCAGGACCGGCTGCGATCAGCACGGCTGTGATGGCGCATAAGCGCTGGCGGGTCTTTGATTCGTGATTCACAGTTTTGAACAACATGCGCAGAACTCCCCAAACGGCCAACTCTGTGCGCGGAGCCCCCTTCGCGACGCCAGTCCTTCAACTGTCCCTAAGCAGTTTCCGTGCCACATTGTTTATTGCCGCGAGTTTCAGGCGATGCCAGGGCCTGCGCCGCAGGCGCATCCCGAGATACGCCTGCGCCTGGTTGGGGGCGTAAGCATCTGGAAGTGCAGCGATATTTCACTGCCGCCCGCGGCCCCTGGGGCAGCAGGTACAAGCACAGCGATCGCAATTGCACCGCAGACATCCCGTGGTGTCGCGATACCGGTTGCCTGCGCCTGGCGCGATTGCTTGGTGCGTTCCGGAGCAACTGTGCACCAGATGTAAACGAAGAGGTATTCGATTGTTAACAATCTCATCTACAGAAATCGAAGCGCCGTGCCGGATCCGGAGGACTCTCATCTTTCGGGCGCGATCGCGGTTATGATCGGCCCCGAGGGTGCAAAATCAGATGCACCGAGGCGCTCATCGAGGCGGGAATGGCGAAAGCAAAGCGGACCAGGCGCGTAAAAGGGCACAGCGAGGCAGACTCCGGGCAGTCGCCGGAGGGCCGGATTTACCGCAGGATTCATGCTGCGATCGCCACGCACCGTCTGCTGCCGGGTGCCCGGCTGGTCGAGGACCAGCTGAGCGGCGTCTTCGGCGTCAGCCGCATGCGTATCCGCGCGGTCTTGCATGCCCTGGCGCGGGACAAGGTGGTGACCCTGCACCGCAACCGCGGGGCCGTGGTGGCCTCTCCGACCGTGGAGGAGGCGCGCGACGTATTCGCGGCCCGCAAGCTGATCGAAATCGCCCTGGCGCAGGATGTCGTTGAGTCCGCGGATGATGACGACATCCGGCGGCTGAAGGAGCATGTCCGCAAGGAGCGCCAGGGTGAACGCGGTGAGGATCGAGCCTCCGAGCTCAAGGCTTCCCACGAGTTTCATACCTTGCTCGCTGAAATCCCGGGGAATCCAGTGATCATTGCCTTCATGCGCGAGCTCATGGCGCGTTCGGCGCTGATCACCGCGATCTACGAGCGCCAGGACGTGAGCTCGTGTTCCCACGCCGCCCATGGGGTCCTGATCAAGCACATCGAGCGTCGCGATCCAGCCGGGCTTGCGAAGGCCATGAAGCAGCACCTGGAACAGATCGAGAGCGATCTGGTGCTGTTCGAGCGCGCCGAGCCGGTGGCGGACCTGAAGGCGGTCTTCTCGGACGATTGAGGGCTCCGGTCGCCCCCCGCGCAGATACCGGGATTGTTCACAATCGGAATTTGTGTCGTTTACAGTTTGTGCGGTGCCGGTGTGGCTGCACCATGGAGTCGCGCGCCGGAACGGATGGCCGCGGGACGCGGCTGGCCGGTCGGGTCCCGGCGGCTCGGGAAATCCTTTCTTGGAGAGTGACATACGCTCCTGCCATATGCGTGTGGTGCGGCGGCTGCAGCTGCTGCGGTTGTGGCACAGAAGTTGCTGAACTCATTCAACGGCTGAGAGCGCACCGCTCCGGCGCCTGCGAATATCGGATGGCAGCAAATGGCGTATATGAATGTCGACGATGCGGGGGTGCTGGACCGGCAGGCTCGCTCCAATAGGGAAACCGGCCTTGAGCTTGCCGAGCAGGTGGCCGGTATCGAACGCCGCTCGATCGACTTTGTGCCGGTATCTGAGCGACATGGTCGGCTGTGGAGCCAGGGTGTGTTCTGGTTCCTGACCAATTTCCAGTTCTTCAGCATCGCGATCGGCTTCATTGGCCCGAGTCTGGGGCTGTCGCTGGGCTATACGGTGCTCGCAGGGACGCTGGGCATCGTCATCGGCACGCTGGTGCAGGCCTTCCACGCCTCGCAGGGACCGGAGATGGGCCTGCCGCAGATGATCCAGTCGCGGGCACAGTTCGGCTATCGCGGCGTCGTGGTGCCGCTGGTCGTGGTGCTGGTGAGCCTGGTGGGCTACAGCGTGGTTTCAACCGTGCTGGTCTCAGATGGCAGTCACGCCCTGTGGGGCGTGGACCGCTTTGCCGTCACCCTCGGGCTGTCGCTGCTGGCGGCGATACTCGCGATCTGGGGGTATGACTGGCTGCACCGGATCTTCAAGTGGCTGTTCTGGATCAATCTGCCGATGTTCGTGGTGTTGAGCATTGCAGCACTCGCTGAAGCCGGCGGCGGTGGTGCGCATGTCGCAGGTCACTGGTCATGGCCGGCATTTGCCACCCAGCTGGCCTCCGCCGCCAGCTACGGTGTCACCTCCGCGCCCACCGTGTCGGACTACTCGCGGTATCTGCCGCCGCAGACCTCGCGCATCAAAATCATCCTGCAGGTGTTTCTGGGTTCGACGCTATCGGCCGTCTGGCTGATCGTACTGGGGGCCTGGCTTGCCACTCACATGGGCTACACAGACGCTCTGCAGGCGGTGCAGCACGAAGGCAATCATCTGTACCTCGGCGTCGGCTCGGTCATGGCGGCGGTCACCATCGGGTCTCTGGTGGCCGGCATGGGCGCGACGGTCTACAGCGCGATGCTGGCATTTCTCACTGCGGTGGATTGCCTGCGCCCGATCAGGCCAACCCGGACGCTGCGTGTGGTGGTCATTCTGGGGGTGATGGTGCTGTGGGTCGCGATCGCAAGCGTCCTGAGCGGCAATGCCGTCACCTATGTGAACAGCATGCTGGTGATCATGCTGTATCTGCTGATGCCCTGGACGGCGGTGAATCTGGTGGATTACTTCTTCCTGCGGCGAGGCCGCTATTCGACCATTGATCTGTTCAAGGCCGATGGGATCTACGGCGCCTGGGGTGCTCGCGGTCTCCTCGCCTTTGCCGTGGGGTTCATCGTCAGCATTCCGTTCTTCGTGATTCCCGGCGTCTATACGGGCCCACTGGCGGCCAGGCTCGGGGGCGTGGACTTCGGCTGGCTGGTCAGCGGTGTTGCTGCCGCCTCGGCGTACCTGCTGTTGAGCCGCAGGTTCGATGCCAGGTCGGAGGATGAGGCGATCGCGGCCAGCCGGAGTGCTCTGGCGGACGGAGCCCATTGACTGAACCGGGTGTCGGAGGCACTGCAGAGGGAAACCGGTTCGGCAGGAGGCTGTCAGCCCTGTCGCTGGACGGCATGCATCAATAACCGGCCGCGTGTGACAACATGACCTGGCCATAGGCGCCGGTCATGGCATCACGAAATGCTGCGTCGCAAATCAGGATTATGTCGATGATCAGCCGTCTGTATTTGAAGTAAGCCCGCAGCACCTGGTCAAAGCGCCATCCAAGCGGCTATCACTGGAGGTCTTGGGCGAGGACTTGGCGCTAGCAGCCAGGCTCTATGGATTTTGGGATTTTGTGCGCGGCGTTACGATTCCAATATCGCTGTGATCACCTGATCGAAGGTTGGCGGTTCGCCATCTTTAAATCGCGCCAGGGATTCGTAGACCACGTGCGAGGCTTCATGGAAACCGCGGGGCAGACCTGCGTTTTCAAATGTCGATGCGATTTCCTGCATCTCGCCGCTCCAGCGCCAGGCCTTTGCTGAGATACGGGTGGCGTCACTGCGGGTGCGCTCCATGAGGCCCGGCTGCGAGCGCGCCCATTCTGCTATGAATGCCTCCTGCACTCCTTCGGTCCGGGCAAGCGCCGCCACGGCGAGTCGCAACGCAATCTGGCCCTTGTTCCATGCTGCATAGGCCATCTTGAGTGCCGATGCCGCTCCAGGTTCTGATCCCACGACGATGGGTTCCTGCCATGTTCCGTGGAACAGCGCGGCCGCTTGTTCGGCATCGGGCCCAGAGAGATATAGACGTGTTTCGCCGGGGCCTCGCGGTGGATTGCCGATGATGCCGCCATCAAGGAAGCGGCCGCCGGCCCTCGTGACCAGAGCCGCGATGCGGCGTGCCCGTTCCGGGCGGATGGCGTTGGCATCGATATAGAGACCTCGAAATCCAGCGGCCACAACCTCGTTGGCCAATGCCTCGGCGGCATGGGGCGGACACACTGAAACGATCACATTGGCTTGGGAGACGACGGCTCCCAGGTCCGGCATCGGCTCGAATCCGGCCGCCTTGGCACGCTGCGCCGTAGCGGCGCTGCGGTTTTCCGTAGCCCATATCACTCGCGCACCGTTGCGCTGCGCAGCCAGGCCTACAGAGGTGCCCATATCACCGGGATGAAGGAGACCTAGGGTCGTGTCAGTCATGAGTCAGCAGGTTTGCCTGGTCCATTGAGCCTATGGTCACTGCGGCTGATCATGCGGTGAGGTCGACATACAGTGCCAGCCGCCCCCCAGGGAGCGGTACACCGCGACGGCTGCGCGCGCGGTGCCCGCCCGGGTCTGGGCCAGGTCATCCTGCGCGGCCAGCAGCTCACGGTCGGCATCAAGCACATCCGTCAGGGCAATCGCGCCAGCCTTGTAGTCCTCCTGTGCGGTGTCGCGCGCGCGGACCAGGGATGCGACCTCCTGGCGCAGGCTCGCGGTCTGTTGTTCGAGCTGCACCAGCGAGGTCAGTGAGTTTTCGACGTCCTCGGCCGCCAGCAGCACTGTCTGGCGATATTGAGCCAGGGCCTCGGCCTGAGCGCCGCGTGCCTGGGACACTTCCGCATCCACGCGATGGAAATCAAACAGGCGCCAGCGCAACCCCAGGGTCGCTGCGGGTTGGAAAGCGTCCGAACTGATGAGGGTCGAAGCGCCCAAACTCTCAACTCCCACCAGGCCGGCCAAGGATACCTTGGGATAGTACTCGGCAATTGCGGCGCCGACATCGGCATTGGCCACTGCCACGCGGCGCTCGGCCGCCATGATGTCGGGACGGCGGCGCAGCAGATTCTGGGGAGCGTCAGCGGCGGACACCGCAGGGACTCCCGGGATCTCCGCAGGGGCGGAGAATTCCATCGCGTAGGTTCCGGGCTGGGCGCCCATCAGCACATCGAGGCGGTTCAGCTGGGCTTCGATGCCCCGGCGCAGCGGTGGTTCGCTGGCGTTTGCCGCCGCCAGGAGTGCCTGTGCCTGCGCGACTTCCCGGTCGGCGGCCGCGCCGGCCGCAAAGCGCAACTTCACCAGCTCGAGCAGGTTGCTGTCGGTGGCAATCTGGTCCTGAACCACCCGCAGGCGCACCTGATCACCTCGCAGCTGCAGGTAGGCGTCGGCGGCTTCGGCCGCAACCGCAACCCGGACGCCCTGGCGTTCGGCTTCGGTCGCCTCGGCCTGCGCACCCGCGGCCTCGGCACGCCGGCGCAGGCCACCAAACAGATCAATCTCCCAACTGGCGCCCACGCCCAGGTCATACAGGGTCAGGTTGCGGTTGTAACCCGGCAGATGGTGGCCAATGGTGCCAATCGGACTGTCCAGTGATTGATGCAACGGTTCCGCGCTGGCTTCCAGGGCACCGGCCGGCAGCAACTGTGCACCGGCTTCCTGTGCCAAGGCGCGTGAGCGCTGCACCCGGGCTGCTGCAGCGGACAGGTCCAGGTTCTGCTCCAGGGTGCGCTGCACGATCCGGTTCAACACCGGGTCCTGAAACCCGCTCCACCACTGATCCAGGGGCGGCGCCGGCAGGGTTTGACTGCGGGCCTCGGCGGCTGCGGCGCTGTGCAGCGGCGCCAGGGTGGCGGTGGGCGCATGATACTGTGGTCCGACGGCACAACCGCTCAGCAGCGCCAGCGCGATGCTGGCCAGCCATGGATTCAACTTCACAACGTCAGTGCGCATTGGAGGACGGTCCTGCAGGGGTGGCGGTTTTCCGCAGCAGCGGAACCAGGAAGGTGGTCACCGCGAAACACAAGGCGATGGCCAGGAAAATATCGCCGAAGGTCTGCGTCAGGGATTCGCGCATGGTCAGCGACCACAACCGCTGCAGTGCCTCAACCTGGGCATGCAGGGCGTCGCTGCCGGTGGTTGCGGCCGCCGCTGCCGCCGTTCGGTGCAACAGGTCTGTGACCGCCGGATTGGTGGTATTGAGATGCTCGGCCAGGCGCAGGAAGTGCAGGTTGGTCCGGTCATTGATCAGCGTGCCGCAGGCGGCGATGCCGATGGCGCCACCGAGATTGCGCATCAGGTTGAACAGGCCGGAGGCCAGTTTCAGGCGCGCGGGTGGCAGGCCGCCCAGGGTCAGGGTGACGGTTGGCGCCACGGCGAACTGCTGCGCAAAGCCACGCAGGGCCTGCGGCAGCAGCAGTTCGCGCCAGCCCCAGTCATGCGTGATGGGCGTGAAGTTCCACATGCTCAGGGCGAACAGCGCCAGGCCCGCCATCAGCAGCCAGCGCAGGTCCACCTTGCGGGCCAGCAGGGTGTAGATGGGAATCGAGGCCAGCTGGAAAATGCCGGTGGAGAACACCGCCAAGCCGATTTCCGAGGCGCTGAAACCGCGCACCCGTCCTAAGAACACCGGGGTCAGATAAATGGTGGCAAAGATGCCGATGCCGGTGATGAAGGAAAACAGGCACCCCAAGGCAAAGTTGCCGTTCTTCAGCGCGCGCAGGTCCACGACCGGGTAGCGATACACGAGGCTGCGCCAGATGAAGGCGATCCCTGCAAGGCCGGCGATCCAGGCCGTGGTGCGGATGGTGTCATCCCCCAGCCAGTCCCAACGCGGCCCTTCCTCCAAGGTGTATTCGAGGCAGCCCAGCGATAGTGCCAGCAGCAGCATCCCCAAGTAGTCCGCGCCCTTGAGCAGGGACAGGTCCGGTTTGTCCACCTTCACCAGCATGGGCACCACCACGGTGACAAAGATGCCGGGACCTAAATTGATGAAGAATAACCAGTGCCAGCTGTAGTGATCGGTGATCCAGCCACCGATGGTCGGACCCAGGGTCGGCGCCAGGGAGGACAACGCCCCGATAACCGCGGCCGCCACGATCCGCTGGTGGCCACTGAAATAGAAGAAGGCAGTGGTGAAGACCGTCGGAATCATCGAGCCCCCGAGGAAACCCTGCAGGGCCCGGAACACGATCATGCTGCGGATGTCCCAGGCCCAGCCGCACAGCAGGCTGGTGAGGGTGAAGCCGGCAGCGGAGATGCAGAACAGCCAGCGGGTGGACATCACCCGCGACAGCCAGCCGGACAGCGGAATCACAATGATCTCGGCGATCAGGTAGCTGGTCTGCACCCAGGCGGTTTCATCGACGCCGGCCGACAGCCCGCCGCCGATGTCACGCAAGGAGGCAGAGACGATCTGGATGTCGAGCAGGGCGATGAAAAACCCGACGCACATGGCGCTGAAGGCGAAGACCTTGGCCGCCATCGGCAGTTCGCCAGCGCCGGGACTGGCGGTCAGGCCCGCGGTAGCCGCCGGATTAGCAGTACTGCTCATGGCGACATCCTTCAGTTGCGTTGATCGACGTTGACCGTCACCGACAGTCCCGGACGCAGCAGACCCAGTCGCCCGGCCTCGCCATCCAGGAGGATGCGCACTGGAACGCGCTGGACGATCTTGGTGAAATTGCCAGTGGCGTTCTCGGCCGGCAGCACGCTGAACTGGGCGCCCGTGGCCGGGGCGAGACTGGCCACATGACCCTTGAAGGTGTGTCCTGGCAGCACATCCGCTTGAATCTGCACGGCTTGGCCGGCGTGCATTTTCGCCAGCTGGCTTTCCTTGAAGTTGGCATCGACCCAGAGCCCGCCCGCCGGCACCAGCGACAGCAACTGCGCGCCGACACCCGCCAGAGCACCGGCTCGGGCACTGCGGTTGCCCACCACCCCATCGATGGGGGCGCGCAGTTCGGTGTAACTGAGGTTCAGGCGTGCAGTCTCCCGGTCGGCGAGTGCAGCGGACAGACCCGCTTCCGCCTGATGCTTCTGCGCCTCGATCACTTCGAT
>JAOTRH010006030.1:0-23726 GCA_034768845.1 Heliamphora exappendiculata
TGCTCATAAAGATTCTCATAAAATAGAAAACTAATTTTATTAAAATAAAATTAAATACTAAAAATATAGTTTTCAGTGTACCAACCCTAACAAAAGTTTCATCATTATAAGTTAAGAATAGTACCCAAATGTATTTAGAGAAATCATCAACAATAACCAAAAGATATCTCTTGTCTCTAGGGCTAAGCGTTCTTATTGGACCAAACAAGTCCATGTGTAATAGTTGTAATAACCAAAGTTTGACATGTATCACAAATTTTGTCCTTTTCAAATTTAATTTGAGATAAACCAATCACCAACTCTTTTTTCTGAAGTTTTGAAATCAAGTTCATGTGTGCATGTCCAAGTCTTTTAAGCCACAACCAACTATTATCACTCAAGGCAGCTAAGCACTTAGTACCATTTTTAGAAAGGTCATTTAGATTAAAAGTGTAAATATTTTCATGTTTATGACCCTCAAAAATAACTTTGTTGTCAATTGAGTCTTCAATAACATACTTAGCATGATCAAATACAACTTTGTGGCCTTTGTCAAAAAGTTGGCCTATGCTAAGAAGATTATGTTTTAAACCATCAACAAGTAAAATATTTTAATAGAAGGGGAAGAATTTTACCAATACAACTAATTCTTATGGTTTTACCCTTGCTATTGTCACCAAACGTCATAAATCCACCATCTTCAGGCTGAGGGATCCAAAGGGATGCAAACATTGACTTGTCACATGTCATATGTCTTGAGCAAGCACTATCAAGATACCACATCCCCTCCTTGAATGAGAACTTGAGACACACCTACAAATGCAATCAAGTTTTGATTTTTTGTACCCAAACTCTTTTAGGTCATTTGGTGTTAGTTCCATATGGGTGCGTTCCCTTTAAAATCCAAATCCTATTAACAGGTAAATCAAGAGATTTTCTGTGTGACAGTGTTTCCATATTCATAACAATGAAAGCAAGTTACATTGGATACTTGTGATTTGCGGGTGATTGCATGTATATGAAGGTTTATGCCTTAGGGGTGGGTCTAAAAGTTTCTGCCTGGAGATGGTTCCTCCATCATAAAAAAAAGTTGTATTGGAGTGATTTGAGGATGTTTTGACAAAAATATTGCTCAAGAATTTTCATTTCTTCTTTAGTTATATCAAATCCCAACCTTGTCAAAAACGCATTTTTGCATACCAAGAAATTTTGTCCAAGTTGTATTTTTCAAGTGTAAACTTATGAATAATTTTTGTGAGGTCTTTAACCTTTTCTTTTAAAACTTGATTTTCATCATTTAAAGATAAAATCTGTTTTGACAGCAAAAGTTTCTCTACTTTTAAAATTTTAATTTCACAAGATGAGACAAGAACAAACTTCGTAAGAATGAAATTCTTAGCACCTATTTTTCTCAATTCATCATGCAAATCTTCAAATGCAATTTGAAATTCTTCTAAGAAAAAAGAATTGTTAGTTACCTCATCATCTTTTTTGACCATGAGGTAAAGATTAGCAACTTTATTTTCTTTCTTTTCATCCTCAGAGCTGCAATCATCACTCTCACCCTATGCAGCTAGCATAGCCTTCTTGAATCTCTTCTTAAGTTGGGGACACTCGGCTTTCACATGTCCAGGCTTGTTGCATTCATAGCATGTGATTTCATCTTTCTGGTGATCATTCTTGAATTTGCAAGACTCGCCCTTGAACTTGTTGAGTTCCCCTTTGTGCATATCTTTCTTGAAGAATCTTCTTCCTCCTTATTTCTTATGTTTAAGAAACCTTTTGAATTTTCTTGTAATGAGGGTTAGATCTTCATTTTCATCACTAGTCGAGTCTTCATCAGATTCCTCATCAAGAGTGGAGAACTTAAAGTCAATGTCCTTCTTCTTTTTATTGTCATCTTTATCATCCACCTTGATGTTCATCTCATGAGTCATGAATGATCCAAGAAACTCCTCCAAACTAAGTGTATTGAGGTCCTTAGCTTCTTGAATGACAGTGACTTTAGCTTCCCAACTTTTAGGCATGCACCTAAGAATCTCCATCACCATCTCTGCATTAGAATAGATCTTCCCAAGAGATTTTAATCTATTTATAATATCAATGAATCTAGTAAACATCTTAGAGATAGTTTCATCATACTTCATTTTAAATAATTCATAATTAAGAACTAGCATGTATTTTAGAATCTTTGACTTGGTTAGTTCCTTCATGGGTAACCTCAAATCAATCCCAGATATCATTGGTAGTATCACATGTGGAGATTCTATTGAACTCATTGGGGTCAGGAGAGAAATACAAGAAATTCATAGCCTTGCATTTTTCTTAATCTCCCTTATGTCATTTTTAATCTATTCATTTTCAGGTATATGAACAATTGCTCCTTCAACGATCTTGGTAGGCCTTTCGGGTCCATTCATGATAACCCTCTATAAGTCAGTCTACGGTTTGAATGTAGATTCTCATTCTAGCCTTTCAATAATTATAATTTATTCCATTGAATAAAAGGGGTCTATTGGTGGACTAACCTTCAGATTGAATAGGTCCAATACTAGAGGTTGTCATGAAAACTCTTAGACGATTAAGTAAAAAATAAGAGTCCAAACTCGGGTACCTTGTTAGTCCTAAGAAACCCAAAAAGGGGTGAATTGGATTTTAAAAATAATAATAAATATTTTTAAAACCTTTTTGAAAACTTTTTAATTTTTTAAACAAATATACCAAGTATATCAAGAAATAAAACAATGAAGAAGTGAGAGAGGTTAGAGAGCGAGAAAATGCACCGAACACCAAGATTTATAGTGGTTCGACTTCTTCGAAACCTACGTCCACTTCTTAAGACTCTCCTCGAGAATTTTCACAAGTGCATTCAAAGTCTTTTACAGTCTCAAAGATTTTACAAAATAACCCCTATTTTTTTAATCTCTCTTGAGCTCTCTTTAAAGAGTATCTCTCACTCCCTTAAAAGATCAAGGGTGGCTCACTCTCTATTACAATAAATGATAAAATCAAAGATTAACTATCTCACTCTTTTTACAAATGATTGGAATTAAAAGAGCAATAAAGAGAGAATAAGCTGGAGGAGTATTCAATAGCAGTAAATGCTTTTCTCAAGGATGTGAACTTTGATCTTGAGCAATAAAACAGTGTTCAGAGGTCCAATTAATTTAAAGCTCTAAATCTTAACTCCTTTTATAGCACTGAAATCTTTCCATTGGAACCAGTGCGAGATTTTAAATCTGTCACAGGGGTCGACACAAAGTCATTTGGTGTCAACTCAAAATATCTAGGGCTTGGTTCCTCAATTGATTGTGTTGACTCATTTCTTCAATGGTGTTGACACAAATTCTGTATTTTTCTCATCCACATAGTGGTGTCGACTCATGGAGCATTTGGTGTCGACTCAAGTATTACTTCAGTTTTTTAGGAGAGACCTTTGGTATCGATTCATATCGTCTTTGGTGTCGACTCTTTTTGTCTGGAAAACTACTGGAATTTAGGTGTCGATTCATCTTCGTTTTGGTGTCGACTCATAAAGTTGCAATCAGTCTCGGTAGTTTTATAGTTAACTCATTTTGATCTGGTGTCAACTCAGAAAAGTGCAGAAGGTCTCAGTTGTTTTGAGGTCGACTCGAAATCGTTTGGTGTCGACTCAAATAGCTTGTTCTTGCAAGGGACCTTTGTGTTGACTTATAAAACTTTGGTGTCAACTCGTTTGAGTTAGAGTCGGGAATCTGTGCTTCATCCTGAGTTTTTGTTTTCACTCGACCTATTAATTCGTGGTTATCTTTTTCGATAAAGATATTTTTAAGTCTTGACTCGGCTTTTAATTATTTTTGTCCTATATTTCGTTTCAAATTTTTAGGTCTTAATTTGACCTATTAATTCATGGTTATTCTTCCCGATGAAGATAGTTTTAAGCCTTGGCTCGGCTTTCAATTATTTTTATCCCGTGCTTCATCCCGAGTTTTTAAGTTTTGATTCGACCTATTAATTCATGATTATCCTTTCTGATGAAGATAGTTATCCCGAGTTTTAAGCCTATTAATTCATGCTTATCCCAAGTTTTAAGCCTTAACTTGGCTTTTAATTATTTTTATCCCGTACTTTATTTTGAATTTCTAGATCTTGACTCGACCTATTAATTCGAGATTATCCTTTCCGATGAAGATAATTTTAAAGTCTTGACTCGACTTTTTAGTTATTTTCTTTACCTATTAGCTTGTGTGCTTTCCCGGGTAAAGATAATTTCTAAGATCTTGACTCGATCCTTTTAATTATTTTATTCCCAACTGAATTCTTAGATCTTGACTCGATCTTTGACTTGTTTGATTGATTGTGCTCCCTTTAGCTCTTGACTCGATCTTTAGGGTATTGTTTGAATTTCTTTGGTGTTTGCATCATGTTAATATCTGCATCATGTTTAGTATCTTGCATTTGTACATTTGCCTCAAGAACTACGTTTTGGTATAATCTCTAGCAAAAGGGCGTACATAAGTGTAGACACCCCAATATGACACTGCCTAATCTTAGGTGAATTCAATAATGAAACGATTAGAATGGTGCTTTAGTACAATCCTCGAAAAATGATCCAATCTCAATATTTGAACTCAATGATCAAAACCTTCAAACGAGTAAAATCATCATTGAACCACCATGTTGGAACCTTGGGGTCGCTATGTTCATTGTGGCGACCGCCAATAAAATCTCTTGGAAGCTTCCACTTTTTGTGGCGACCACCATGTCCATACCCGGTGACCGCCAACTTACAAAGTAGCGACCGCCATAAGAAGCTTGTGGAAACTCTCCTAAAGTAGCGACCGCCAACTTGCATAGTGGCGACCGCCACCTTGAAAAATCTTGACGTATCCCAAAACGTGCCAGCATTTCTTTGGTTGAAGAATTCTATAAATACCGTACCCCATGGTATGTTTTCAAGGGATAAGGACAAAATTTTAGAGAGTGAAGCTATGCCGAGCCGCCGAGCAATTCCAAGTCCCTACGCTGAAATCCTGCCGAAGTACCGAGAGCCGAACCCCCAATAATGAAGTTCTGAAACCTTAGCTTAGATCATCGCCCGAGAACCGAATTGCCCATCACCACTCCCCGACTCGATGATTCTTTAACAATCCAGGTACTTTATTTGAATTCCCGATCTTTCTAGCTCCATTTCCTACCTCTTTGGAGTGACCGGATTAATTTGATTGTTTCATCATTTATAATGCTTTTATAGCTGTTTTAATTTTTAGAATTCATTTGATTTATAATGTGTTTAATTTGGTAAAATAGTTAGTCTTAGTTTGTTTAGTTTATTTGCTTATTTGTATTAAATTTGTTAAATCATCAAATAGTGCTAACATTATTTAGCAATATGACTAAACGATATCGTTATTATTAAAATTCAAGCATTCACATGCATATAGTTGTAATTATCAATATTATACCAATTTAATGCTAATGTCCCATTTTCTTTCTCTTTTCTTTTAATTGTTAGTTTAATTTTCGTACAATGTTCTATTTATTTTTCTTTTCTTCTTCTTTTACTGTAGCTTTATTTTTTATTTTAATGTACCATTTTCTTTCACTTTTCTTTTAGCACTAGTTTAAATATTCCTTTACGAGTATTTTTTTTCTTTTCTTGTAATATTAATTTAATATTCTTTTACTAACTTTGTTTTTTTTTTCTTTTTTTTAATTTTATTATTAGTGTAGTTTTCTTTTTTAACATTTTATTTTATTTTTATTACTAGTTTTATTTTCCTTGTAATGTTTCATTTTCTTTTTTCTTTTTTCTTTTTTTTTTCTCTTCTTATTGTTAGCTTTATTTTCCTTCTCTTTTGTCTTTTTTTTTTCTTTTAATATTAGCTTTATTTTACTTTCATAGTACTTATTTTATTATTTTTTTCTTTTTTTATGCTCATTTAATCTCTTAATGATTTTCTTAGGCTTATTAATTTACTTGACAAATAATGTTCTCAAATAATACAAATTTTAATTCCTTAATTCCTTAATTTCTTTTATTTCTCTTTTAGAACCTTTTGGATTTGATTTTCCTTTATAAATCATCATTTTGTTTTCATTTTCTTTAATTAAAATCTTTAAATTCTCTTTATTGTAAAACTTTTATTTTAAATTTCTTTATTAGTAAGCTTTCTTTTAATGTAGAATTTTTCTTGTATGTATTTCTTATTTCTTTTATTAAAAATTTATTATGTTAATGTTAACCTATTTTATTTTGATAATATGCATGCTTTAATTACTTTCTTTAAAATTGTGTTTAGAATAGTTTAGTTTATTTTGTAATAATTCATATTTAGGTAATTTGAGCAATTTCTAGCATATTTTTGTTTTTTTATTTAAATCATGATAGTTTAGGTTATTTTTATAAAATTGCATGCGGGTGTACTCAATGTATCTTTTAATTAGAAATTGCATATCGTATAACTTAGGATTTTCATTTCTTATTTACTTTATTTTGGCATTTTGTATACATATGTTATGTATTTTTTATATTTAATTTTGGATATTCTCTCTTTACCTCCACTTTCTTTATTTACATGCATTTGAGAAATCTTATTAAATAGCCAATGATGATTAGTAGAGACCAACCTTACGGTTGGGCGAACAAGGTGTCCAACATCTTTTTTGATTCGTACCTTAACCCCTGAACCCTCTTTCTCTGGTTAACATTTTAAAGATCAGTAGCCATTTTTATTTTTCTTAGTTTTTCTCAAAAATCATGTGACGACTCTATTTTCAACGAAAAGGTGTTTTCAAAATTTGGCTTTCAATGTGTTAAAATATTTTCTAAACATCCTTTGAATTCCCATATTTTTTATCATTCAAAAAATTTTAAAAATTCGGCACCACAGTATTTTCTGACTACTCTGCTGAGGACTGATTTATAAATCAAATAAGAGGGCTAGACTTGAAAACATCATTAATTTTTAATATTTATTTCTCATTCGTATTCTCGCATGCATGTGCATTATTTCTTACACCTCCTGCCTGGTCGACACGATGCCTGATCATTTATCTATTTCGGGGATTGTTGGGAAGACGTGTAACCCTTACTGACTGTACGCTTTCGAAGGTGCAGTAAAAGAGTTCGGACGTACTATTTGACTATGTCCTGCACCACACCAGACATTAGAGGTATATACTTGTCTCTATTTAGAAGGTACCCTTAGTGTTGACCAAAACTGGCCACTTTGCATATAGTAGCTTAGAACCCCCATTAGGTGCTGCTAATCCAGTAGGATTGTGTCTTCTGTAAATTGTATGTTTTATTTGTGTTTGTTAGGATTATTTGTTCAGATTAGACCAGTTCTTTTTCTAGGTTCGGCCTGAGTTTTCTGTTATCCCTTATTGTTTAGGTTGGTTTTTCCTTCGAGTTTTTACCTGAGTTTTGATCTTTGCCTTGTCTGGCTTTCTTTCCATTAGTTTTCATCTTAGGGCATACCTGTGTTTTATTTTGAACTCTCTATGATAGTTTCTCTCTCTTTCAGGTTCTTCTCAGGTTGTTTGTTTCTCCCCCATTGTTGTATTAGGCTCGCTTCCTTCGAACCCTTGTTAGACCTGTGTGAGCTAGTCTTACTTTCCTACCGGAGTGTTGCCCGCTTTTTCTTAGAATCTTAGGTCAAATTGGTCCATTTGGCCTAGTTCTATTTCCTTGTCGGAGTGTTGTTCGTTTTTCCATTTAGATTCTTCAGATAAACCTTTTGTCTAGAATTTGGTTATTTTCCTTCTTAGCCATCATTTTGGTTTTTGGATATGTAGTTGTTATGCTGCTAGTATGAGCCGAGCAGGGGCATTACTTCAGTTTCAGCGATTATCTTCTTATGGTTTACTTTTTGGGTATTTGGGATGTTTGCTACATGTCGTTAGAGTTCTTTCCAGAGAAGTGTTTGATACTGGTTATTCTGCTTTTGAGATCTAGGTTTTCTTCGAGTTTAGATTATTGAGCCGAGAAGATTACAGTCAACGCGTGTCTGGACTAGATCAGTGACAGAAAAACTCTACAGGATATCTGAACAGCTAGTTGAATCATTTAAAATGGCAGAGAATGAAGTTAATTTGACAGGCCTGATGAGGGCAATCACTGAAATACAGAGGGCCGTGGAGCAGCAAACCCAGGCTCAAAATCAATGCTAAGCACAAATCTGGACAATTCAGGCCCGTCTGCTCGACGTAAATGGACAGCCGGATGACACAAATGAGAACGGTAAAGACTTTTGGAATGATAACCAGGGACAAGACGTACCATAAGTTACTGTGCCACCTCGGGTTTCCCACCCGATTGTGATAGAAGAAGAGAACACTGCTCATTCTAGGGAGTCCGCACTGGCAAAGAAAATTAACCGTATGGAGAAGGTCCTGAGAAAGGCAAAGAGAGTGGAAGAATACATACTGGATGTAAGCGATTTGTGTTTATTCCTAAATGCCAAACTGCCAGAAGAATTCAAGATGCCGGAGATGGAGAAGTTTGACGGAATTGGTGATCCTTGAATCCACTTGAGGATGTATGTCGGCACTCTCACCCCAATGAGGATTGACGATCAGCTCAAGGCCCAATTGTTCCACCGATCACTTTCTAGGACAACACAAAGGTGGTTTCTCTCCCTAGAGGTGGCTAAGACTATAACCTGGGAAGATATAACCACGGCCTTCATCAGCTAATATAGTTATAATGTCTAGCTAAACGTAACAACTCGAGATCTGAAAATGACTTGTCAGGAGAACTAGGAATCGTTTGTTGATTTTTTGACCCAATGGAGAGAAAAAGCGGCCAAGATGACAAATCGACCGATCGAGAAGGAGCAAGTGAGAATCGTGGTGAAAAATTTGCAATCCTCTTTGAAACGCTATTTGATCACACAACTGCTCTCCATTTTTTAGCAGCTGTTTGACGCCAGGGTGTAGATAGAAAATGCAATCCAGTCTGGTGATATCGAGGAGGCCAAGCCGAGTCAAAAGCTGAAAAGATCTTACCCATCCAACAACCAAAACCATCCCACCTCTTCTACTAACCCCGCATCTCGCTCTAACGAGGTGAATTTTCTAAACCCCCAATCAGATTGGTCAAATTCTTCACCTTCATCACTTCCTCCCAGAAACAACCAGCTGTCGAAGCTGAGAACGCCAAGGAGAGTTTTTACTCCCCTTAATATCTCTCTGTCAACGGCCCAGAATCGACTTATCGAGAAAGGGCTGATAAAGCTTCTTGATCCAATGCCACCTCCTAACCCTTTACCGCTACGCTACGATCCCACCCAATATTGCTCATATCATCAGAGCCACGGACACCTAACTGACAACTGTCTAAAACTCTGCCATGACATTCAGGATCTCATTGACAATAAGGTCATTCCACCTCCATCTGCACCGAATGTCACAGTTGATTTTTAAATTCTTGTGTTTTACATGATTCAAGTGACGAGTCAAGTCAGAGTCTTGTAAGTTTCTACTTTGTTTTGATCCGTTGGATGTCGAGTTCGAGGGCATGTCTACCTGTGCACTCTCTTATTATGCTTTTAATTTTGTAATTCCTTCTCTCTTTGATATCAATGAAATAAACAAAAATTTTGATTATTCTGCTTTACTTCATTTATTTTGTACGCTTTCTAATAATTTTCAATTCGAAGGGGATGTCCCAAAAGAGTTAAAAGTTTTAATAAATAAAAAAAAATGCGTGCCCAACCAATAATTGAAGAAATTTTATCAATAAATTTGGGCAATAAAATTAACCCGCAAATTATCCAAATTGATTCTTTTTTATTCTCAGTTGAATGTGAACAATTAATTACTTTATTAAAAATATTCAAAGATATTTTTGCAAAATCATACGAGGATATGTCTGAAATTGATCCCGATATTATCCAAATTGATCCTTATATTATCCAACACTATAATCCTTTGTATCCTGATGCCAAATCAGTCAAAAAGAAATTGAGAAGGATACGGTCGGAATGGGCTCTGAAGATCAAAGAAGAAGTCACCAAGCAGATCAACGCTGAATTTTTTATGATAACTGAGTATCCGAAGTGGGTGGACAATATTGTGCTGGTCTTAAAGAAGGTGAATTTTTAGAATCACAACAAAGCTAGTCCGAGGGACGACTTTTCACTACCGCACACTGACATCTTGGTAGATAGCACAGCGGGGCGCCCTCTTTTATCATTTATGGATGACTTCTCTAGGTACAATCAGATCTTAATGAACCCTAAAGACAAAAAAGAAGATGACATTTATTATACAGTGGGGCACCTGTTGTTAACGCGTGATGCCATTCGATTTGAAAAATGCAAGGGCAACCTATCAAAGTGCTACAATTACCTTGTTGCATGACATGATACCCAAGGAAGTCGAAGGGTATATAAACGATATGATTGTGAAGTCGTAAGATCGAGATAGCCATATCATAGTGCTGTAGAAATTCTAAAGATATTTTCAAAAGATATTTTTGAAAACTTAACTCCTAAGTTTCCCGTTTTTCTCTCTGCCTTCTCTCTAACTTATTGGAGGCCCGGGGCTCAATTTTCAACGATCCAACAGCGGATCCTTACTTTTGGCGTCGTGGGCTACGCAACCATCCGGTCAGATTTTAATTTCGGTGAAACTCGGTTTTGCACGTTGATCGAGACGTCAAGTTTTCAATTCACCGAGATAAGATTCTAGACCTGTATGTTTTATAAGGGTGCTATGAGTAATCGGTGTCTTTTTACCGGTTAGTTTGTTGTAGATCTGAGTACTTTGTTCAGTTAGGTTTTGAGTTTAAAACCTATTTTTTATCGATTTCGTGGATGGAATCGGGTGTCAGAAGTTTCTTTTGAGATCTCGGTGTTAAGCATAGGCGTGTGGATGTTAGTGGGTGTTAAACCAGTGTTTGGAAGCTTCGATTCAGGGCTTTAGAGGTTGAACCCGTAGCTCAGAATCAGTTTCTGGATGGGTTCAGTCGACTGAACTCATAGGTTCAGTCGACTGGATCATAGTTCTTGGGGTTCAGTCGACTGAACTCAAGGGGTCAGTCGACTGAACTGTGTTTGGAAATTTTGGATTTTCCAGTGTGTTTTTCAATCAACTGGGGGTTGGGTCCAGTCAACTGTCATAGTTCTTGGGGTTCAGTCGACTGAACTCAAGGGGTCAGCCAACTGAACCGTGTGTTTGGGCGTTTTGGATTTTCCAGTGTGTTTTTCAATCGACTTGGGGTTGGGTCCAGTCGACTGAAGTTGTGGGCTGGTGGTTTGTGGTTTTGGGTTGGTTCCTTGGTTTTTGATTTGTGTCGTATGGTATTCAATTGATTAATTTATGAGAATTACTTGATTTAAATACATGTGGATTCTTTTTGTGGTTCGGTTAATTGTGTCGTGGTTTCGGCGTCCGTGTGGTGGCCTCGTGTGTTCGTCTCGATGGCATCCTCGGGGATGATGAGTTGGTGATATGTGGGTGTTTGTTATGTGTTGAGTGTTTGGCCCAGTGGTTCCCTTCGGGAAAGGGTCTTGGGTTGTGAAATCATGAGGTAAGGCTTTGGGTTTTTAGTTGGCCTTCGAGCTAGGCTTGGTTGTTATACGTGATTATATGCTTTTATAACGGGCTTATGCATGTTATAACTGTAGTTTATTCATGCATGGTTTATGTGTAATGTGATTTATGCTTTAAGACCCTGAGTTCTAAAGGCATGGGTGTGGACTCTGAGGAACAAATACATGTAGCGCATGTTGCATAGGTGCAAGTTTATGTGAGTCGCGTGTGTAGCATGTGACATGCCTTGTGATACATAGTGATCGTACGTGATTTTATGCATTTAAATTCTTATTAGGTTATGCATAGGTGTATGGAATGAGATAGATGGTTATGTTAGCTCTGGCTAACAGTGATTACGTTAGGGCTACGACCATTCGGTTAAAGTCTGAGAAGATTACGACAGGGTTATGATCATTCGGTAAAAGCCTGTAAAGAAGCGTTTGATAAGACTTTGGTCCTTCGGTGCAAGTTCGTAAAGAGGTATTCGTTAGGGCTACGGTCCCTCGGTTAAAGTCCGTAAAGATGCATTAATGGGGGCTACGGTCCATCGGTGAAAGTCCGAGAAGATACATGAATTACATGAGTTGCATCATGGGACGGATAGACCAATTTTCAAATTATTTTAAGAGTCGTGTATATCGCTATCTAAAAATCGTTTTCAAACTATTTTTGAAGGCTCCAGTGAATGAGTCTAATGATGGTTTGTATCCTCGCTTTTCCTTATGTGTGAAAAATATTTTAAAGGCTTGAAAGAGAGTCTAAAACTGCACTTCGATTTCCTAGCATGTTTTGTTTATATTGCATGCTTGTCTAGTTTCTGCTGAGCATTGGCTCATGGTGTGGGATAAAAATATTTTCAGGTACCGATCACGCGTGCTGATTCGGGGTTGCTGGTTGGGAGCGGAAGAGTTATAGTCTTCCTTTTTGTCTTTTTGTTACATGTATGTTGTAGCATATTTTTTCGGTGTTGGAACCGTGTAGTGTAAGCTTTTGGCGTTAGAGCCTTGTAATGTATGCCGTTTGGCGTTTATATACAATGCATGTATATTTTATTTTGAGAGTGTATTCTCGAGTTGGGTGTTGTGATTGTTTGTTTATGAGTGTTTCACGTGGCCCAGAGTTTGGGGCGTGACAACTTGGTATCAGAGTTCTGAGTTTGAATACCCCTATGAGCTGTGGGAAGAGGGTGTCTTTCGTGTGAGGTTGATTGCGTGTGCTTGACTGCATGTGTTTACACGCTTTGATAACATGAACATGTCAGCACGTTAGATATGTGAACGATGGGTATATGTGAACGATGGGTATATGTGAGCATGGGGATTGAATCTTATGAGTGATAGTCTTGCCTTTGGGCGTTTGGATTAACACACTTGGGGGCCAAGTTAGAAACGCGTTTAGCTGACGTGATTTCTATAAGAAAATCTGAGTAGGTTATCTAGATTGACGCGTTATTCTCATCGGTTCTTCTCGGTATGTGGGGTTTGTTTAACATGAACCTATGTGGCTATGTGATAGCATGCTAAGTATTTAACATTTATGTTCATGCCGTGTGCTGCCTCTTTTATGTTATTTTGCTTTCATATAGACGCAATGTCGGCGAGGCCGTGGTCGAGGCCGTGGCTGTGCTGTTGGCCAAGGCGATGCAAATGCTCCCCAAGGACCTGTTGACATGGTAGAGTTGGTGCGTGCGCTGGTGGGTTCCATCGGCCAGTTGGTTGAGACCGTTAGAGGTGAGGCTATTAGGGAGAGGGTGCCTGAGGCGAGGGCTACTGTGGCTATGCGGGAGTTTAGGCGCATGGATCCGCCTACCTTTGCTGGAGATCCTGATCCTATTGTGGCGACGGAGTGGCTGGAGTTAGTGACACGGATCCTCGACACACTACAGATTGTGGAGGATGAGTTGTGGGTTTCTTTTGCCACCTTTCAGCTGAAGGGTGCTGCTCACGCTTGGTGGAAATATGCTAGGACTATTGCAGGAGTTACTTGGGCAGGTTTTACAGGAGTGTTTCTAGAGAAATACTTTCCAGCTTCAAGGAGAGATTTGTACAGGGAGGAGTTCTACACTCTTACCCAGGGGGCGATGGACGTTATGCAGTATGAGTCCAAATTCACATGCTTGTCCCGATTTGCACCAGAGTTGGTGAGCATAGATGAGCTACGTTACATGAGGTTCGAGCGGGGTCTGAGACCGACGATCCGAGAACGTGTGGTTGCCCTAGTACTTCGGGTGTTCACAGAGCTGGTAGAGGCAGCAGCGAGGGTGGAGAACACCATGATTGAGATTCGGGCTTCTAAGGAGGCCAGGACACCATAGAGTGGAACGGAGGCGCAGACAGGTGGGCGTTCCAGTAAGAGGCATAGGTCTTCTGGTACTAGTTTTCACCCATCTGGGTTACCACAGCAGTTGTCAGTACCAGCACCATCAGTGGCTTCATCTAGGAGGCTAGAGCAGAGGGAGTTGATTTGCTATCAGTGCAGACAGCCGGGGCATCGTGTGTCAGAGTGCCCGCAGCCTAGGCAGTCCTAGGGTTCATGGAGTCAGTCACAGGGGCGGGAACATATTTGCTATGAATGTGGCTAGCACGGACATATTCGCAGGAACTGTCCCCAGAAAGAGAGTGCACCGAGTACAGTGGGCACACCAGAGGGTTCATATGTGCGGGACCGACAGCAGCATCCAGCAATTCAGACTTCCCGAGCGACAACAGGTGGGGGTGCTTCAGTTCAGTCGGTGCGGCAGCCGACAGCGCCGAGTTCTGGGGGACAAGACAGAGTGGGGTTGCCCCGAGTATATTCTCTTACAGCTCGTGGTTCTTCGAGGGCACCGGTCGTGCCAGAGGATGCTAATATGCCTTCAGCGAGCAGAGGTATTTTTTGAGTTTGCAGGCTTTGGGCCAGTTCATCATTGCATCTGTTCGAGGTTGGTTATGGATCCCGTAGATGGTGTGCTGTGATGAGGCAGTGGTTGCTGAGGTTGTGAGGTCGAGAGTGTTGTAGATCTTGAGTTTTTTAGATAGTTGGCCATGGTTTAGGATGTCTGACCTTGTTTGACTATATCCTAGGAATGATTTGGCTAACCATCTCGTGTACCTGTGTTGATTGTGATCACCGAGTTACTTCTGTTGACCTTGAGTTAAATTTCGAGGGCGAAATTCCTTTAAGGGGGGTTGAGTTATGAGACCCTGACCCGTTTTCTTTTTCGGCATTTTTAGACGCGCGTTATATTTTTTCGTTTGAGCATGTTTTTACTGCTTTTGATGCATGATCGGGCTTAGATATGCATGCGGGGTAGGTTCTCGGGGTCGTGGGTCGTTGTGGTGCGAATCTCAAAATTTTCAAAAAAAATATATTTTGGAGCCCTATAAATATCTAGAGTTAGATATTTTTAAAAGATATTTTTTAAAACTTAACTCCTAAGTTTTTCATTTTTCTCTCTAACTTCTCGGGGGCCGGGGCTCAGTTTTCAACGATCCAACTGCGGATCCTTACTTTTGGCGTCGTGGGCTACGCAACCATCGGTCAGATTTTGATTCCGGCGAAGCGCAGTTTTGCATGTGAATCGAGACGTCAAGTTTTTAACTCACCGAGGTAGAATTCTAGACCTGTATGTTTTATAAGGGTACTATGGGTAATCGAGTGTCTTTTTACCAGTTAGTTTGTTGTAGATCTGAGTTTTTATTCAGTTAGATTTTTGGGTTTAAAACCTATTTTTCGTCGATTTTGTGGATGGAATCGGGTGTCGGAGGTTTCTTTTGAGATCTTAGTGCTAAGCCTAGGGATGTGGATGTTAGTAGGTGTTAAACCGGTGTTTGGAAGCTTCGATTCAGGGGTTTGGAGGTTGAACCCGTAGCTCAAAATCAGTTTCTGGGTGGGTTCAGTCAACTGAACTCATAGGTTCAGTCGACTGGATCATAGTTCTTGGGGTTCAGTCGACTGAACCGTGTGTTTGGGCGTTTTGGCTTTTCCAGTGTGTTTTTCACTCGACTGGGGGTTGGGTCCAGTCAACTGAAGTTGTGGGCTGGTGGTTTGTGATTTTGGGTTAGTTCCTTGGTTTCCGATTGGTGTCTTATAGTATTCAATTGATTAATTTATGGGAATTACTTGATTTAAATACCTGTGGATACCTTTTGGGGTTCGATTAATTGTGTCGTGATTTCGACGTTCGTATGGTGGCCTCGTGTGTTCGTCTCGATGCCATCCTCGGGGATGATAAGTTGGTGAGATGTGGGTGTTTGTTATGTGTTGAGTGTTTGGCCCAGTGGTTCCCTTCGGGAAAGGGTCTTGGGTTGTGAAATCGTGAGGTAAGGCTTTGGGTTTTTAGTTGGCCTTCGGGCTAGGCTTGGTTGTTATACGTGGCTATATGCTTTTATAACGGGCTTATGCATGTTACAACTGTAGTTTATTCATGCATGATTTATTTGTAATGTGATTTATACTTTAAGACCCTGAGTTCTAAAGGCATGGATGTGGACTCTAAGGAACAAATACATATAGTGCATGTTGCATGGGTACAGGTTTATGTGAGTCGCGTGTGTAGCATGTGACATGCCTTGTGATACATAGTGATCGTACGTGATTTTATGCATTTAAATCCTTATTAGGTTATGCATAGGTGTATGGAATGAGATAGATGGTTATGTTAGCTCTGGCTAACGGTGATTACATTAGGGTTACGACCCTTAGGTTAAAGTCCGAGAAGATTATGATAGGGTTACGACCCTTCGGTTAAAGCCCGTAAAGAGGCGTTTGATAGGACTACGGTCCCTCGGTGCAAGTCCGTAAAGAGGTATTCGTTAGGGCTACGATCTCTCGGTTAAAGTCCGTAAATATGAATTGACGGGGGCTACGGTCTATCGGTGAAAGTCCGAGAAGATACACGGATTGCATGAGTTGCATCATGCGACGAATAGGCCAGTTTTTAAATTGTTTTAAGAGTCGTGTATATCGCGATCCAAAAATCATTTTCAAACTATTTTTCAAGGCTTCTGTGACTGAGTCTAATGATGGTTTGTATCCTCGCTTTTCCTTGCATGTGAAAACTGTTTTAAAGGCTTGAAAGAGAGTCTAAAACTGCACTTCGATTTCCTAGCATGTTTTGTTTATATTATATGCTTGTCTAGTTTCTGCTGAGTTTTGACTCACGGTGTGGGATAAAAATATTTTTAGGTACCGATCACACGCGCTGATTCGGGGTTGCTGGTTGGGAGCGAAAGAGTTATAGTCTTCCTTTTTGTCTTTCTGTTACATGTATGTTGTAGCATATTTTTCCAGCGTTGGAACCGTGTAGTGTAAGCTTTTGGCGTTGGAGCCTTGTAATGTATGCCATTTGGCGTTTATATACAATGCATGTATGTTTCATTTTGAGTGTGTATTCTCGGGTTGGGTGTTGTGGTTGTTTGTTTATGGGTGTTTCATGTGGGCCGGAGTTTGGGGCGTGACACTCGATCTTTGACTTGTTTGTTTGTGCTCTCTTTAGATCATGACTCGATCTTCAGGAGTTGTTTGATCATATTAATATTCGCGTAATATCTGCATCATGTTAGTATCTGCATCATGTTTTTTATCTTGCATCTTTGCATTTGTCCTAGGAACTACGTTTTGGTCTGATCCCTAACGAAGAGGTACGTAGACAGCTTGATGAAAATTTGAGTATGGCCAACGTCATATGCATGCTTGTATGTTTGTGGCCTAAGATTGACGGCTCGGTTTAATGCATGTTGTCTCTTGATCTTTGATATAACTTGCATCACCGTTTCTGTGCAAGTTATATCTAATAGGGGCAACTATAGACACCACAATTTGACCATGTCTAATCTTTGGTGAATTCAATGATGAAAACGATTGGAATGGTGCTTCAGTACGATCCTCAGAAAATGATTCAAGCTCGGTATTTGAACTCAATGGTCAAAACCTTCAAACCAGTGAAATCGTCATTGAACCGCCATGTTAGAACCTTGGGGTCGCCATGTTCATTGTGGCAACAACCAATAGAACCTCTTGGAAGCTTTCAATTTTTGTGGCGACCGCCATGTCCATGCCCGGCGACCGCCAACTCCAACCTGGCGACCACCATAAGAAGCTTGTGGAAACTCTCTTGAAATAGCAACTGCCAACACCAACCTGGCGACTGCCAACTTGCATAGTGGCAACCGCCACTTGGAAAAACCCTGACGTGTCCCAAACGTGCCAACATTTCATTAGTTGAAGAATTCTATAAATACCGTACCCCCTGGTACGTTTTCAGGGGAGAAGGACAGAGTTTTAGAGAGAGAAGCTCTGTCAAATCGTCGAACAATTTCGAGCCCCGACACCAAAACCCTACCGAAGTATCGAGAGTCGAACCCCCAATATCGAAGTTCTGAAATCTTAGCTTAGATCATTGCCCAATGACCGAATTGTCCATCACTATTTCTCGACTCGAGGATTCTTTAGCGATCCAGGTATTTTGTTTGGATTTCCGATCTTTCTAGCTCTATTTCCTACTTCTTTTGAGTGACTCAGTTAATTTGATTGTTTCAACCTTCACATTACTTTTATAGTTGTTTTAATTTTTAAAATTCATTTGATTTATAATGAATGTGTTCAATTTGGTAAAGTTGCTAGTCATAGTTTGTTTAGTTTATTTGCTTATTTGTATTAAATTTGTTAAATCATCAAATAGTGCTAACATAATTTAGCAATACGATTAAACGATATCGTTATTGTTGTAATTCAAGCACTTACATACATATGATTGTAATTATCAATATTCCACCCATTTAATGCTAATGTCCCATTTTCTTTCTCTTTTCTTTTCAATGTTAGTTTAATTTCCTCATAATGCTCTATTTTTTTTCTTCTTCTTTTAATGTAATTTTATTTTTTCATTTAATGTACCATTTTCTTTCACTTTTCTTTTAGCACTAGTTTAAATATTCCTTTACGAGTATTTCTTTTGTTTTTTTCTTTTCTTGTAATATTAGTTTAATATCCTTTTCTTTTAGCACTAGCATATTTTTGTTCTTTCATTTAAATCATGATAGATTGATTATTTTTGTAAAATTGCATGCGGGTGTACTATATGTATCCTTTAATTAGAAATTGCATGCCGTAGGGTTTAGAATTTTTTTTCTTATTTACTTTGTTTTGACATTCTATATACACATGTTATGTAATTTTCATATTTAATTTTGGATATTTTCTCTTTCTCTTTATTTTTTTTATTTACATGCATTTGAGAAATCTTATTAAATAGCTAATGATGATTAGTAGAGGCCAACCTTATGGTTGGGAGAACATGGTGCCTAACACTTTTTTCGATTCAAACCTTAAATTCTGAACCCTCTTTCTCTAGTTAACATTTTAAAAATCAGTATGCATTTTTGTTTTTCTTGATTTTTCTCAAAAATCAAGTGGCAACTTTATTTTCGACAAAAAAGAATTTTCAAAATTTGGCCTTCAATGTGTTAAAATATTTTTTAAACATCCTTCGAACCCTCATATTTTTTATCATTCCAAAAATTCCAAAACTCTGGTGCCATAATAGGCAACTCGATGAAAATTCAAGTACGACCAACATCATACGTATGCTTGTGTGTTTGTGGCTTAAGATTGACAACTCGGTCAAATAGATATTGTCTCTGGATCTTTGATATAATTCACATCACACATTGCTATACAAGTTATATCAAAGCGAGGCAATTGTAAACACTCCAATTTGATCCGGCCTAATCTTATGTTGATCCGGATGATTCCGATGATAAAAATAGTGCTTCTAAACAATCCTTGGGAGGTGATCCAAACTCAGTGATTTAAACCCAATGATCAAAACCTTCAAACTACTAAAATCACCTTGAACCGCCAACTTTGAATTATGGGACCGCCAATTTTGATTGTGGTGACCTGCATAAGAAACTTTTGAAAACTCTAGCTAAGGTTGCGACTACCACATTTGAACCATGGGGTCGCCAACTCCATTATGGCGACTTCCATAAGAAACCCCTGAAAGCTCCACTTTTGTGGCGATCGCCAACTCCAAATGGCCTGACGTGTCCCAAAATGTGCCAGCATCTTATTGGTTGAAGCATTCTATAAATACCGTACCCTTCGTACATTTTTCAGGACAAAATTTTAGTGAGAAGTACTCTGTCAACTTTTAGTGAGAATAAATACAAGCCCTAACCCGACATTCAGTTGGAATACCGAGAGAGAACAATCACTAACGCTGGTACTCTACTTGACCCAACTTACCTACACTTAGATTAGAACATTGCTTAAGGATTGGACTACCAATCACTATTTTCCGACTTGAGGACTCACTTGTGATCCAGGTATTCTGCTTGGATCCCCGATCTTTCTCTCTTCTCTCTCTATCTTTTGAAGTGGTCGGGTTAATTTCAATTTTAATTCGCATGTTTCATTCATTTGTATAGTTGATTTAATTTACCATTTAATTTGTGAAATTATAAGCGTGTGTATGATTTGTTTAGTTTAATTCGGTTACTTCTCATTGAAATCAAAGTAATCTTAGTAGTTTTTTTGTTCACATTGCACACTTGCATTTTGATCACTTTTGAAAATTTATTAAAATAGTGCTAACATATTTGGCAATTGTGACTTACGGTGTTGTTATTGTCATAATCAATGCACTTACATTCATATGGTTGTAATTATCAATAATGCACCCGTATTTTATATTTCTTAGTTAAATGGTTGTTACATTACTATGTAATAATCATTGTTTTCAGTCCTTATGTTTTTTTTTATTAGAATTCTTTTTTTTTTTATATTTATTTTGTTTAACATTAAAGTTCATAAAATCTTTTAATCTTAGTTTAATTTTCTCTTGATGGTATCTCTTTTATTTTTTTCTTATTTTGTTAATAACTAACCTAATAGTTATCATTTAGTTAGAGTCTAATGTTTTTATAACATGCTTTACTTATTTTTTTTAAAAATCATATTTCGTGTAATTTTAGGTTATCCAATAATATGCATCTTAAATACGATAATTGTGAAACATGCTTTGCTTGTTTTTGTTTGAAATCATAATTAGGTTAATTTAGAAAATTTGATTAGTTGATAGCATTATATGCAATTTTGATTAAAATTTTGGTTACCTTTTTTTCATACCATGTTATATTAATTTAGAGCATGCTAGTGATATTGTATGCAGGTTTGCTCAATGTAACTTTTACTTAAAAATTGCATACTATAGGATTTAGAATTTTCTTTTAATACTATTTTATTTGGCGTTCTATATACATATATTATGTTTTTTTTTTAAATTTTGAAAGTTCTCTCATTGCCCACATCTTTTGTATTTGAATGTATTTGACAAATCTAAGGGGTTGCTTAACACCTTTTCCAGTACATACCTTAACCCCCGAACCCTTATTTTTTCTAGTTAACGTTTTAAAGATCAGTAGCATCTTTTTGTTTTTCTTAATTTTTCTCAAAAATCAAGTAGCGACTCCATTTTCAATAAAAAATATTTTTAAATTTTAATTTGTAAAGTGTTAAAGTATTTTCTAAACATATCTTGAAATCCCTTATATTTTTAAACTAGAAAATCCTAAATTTTGGTGCCACATAAACAGACCATGCCAAGTAAAAGTAAATAATTGACGTAGTTTCAGTCCAGTAAATAATAGTAATGACTCAGATAGAGAGCATACTATTATTTACAGTTAAATGTTAACCACTACCTAATTCCAGATCAATCGTTTCACAATGAATTCTTCAGATGGAGAAGTGATCCACACTAACAATTATTCAGAATTATTCCTGAAAGAGGTTCGTACCGACAATACTGCAATTAACTATACCCGATAGGGAAGAATACCTTACTAAAAACACGCAAAATTAATTACATCACTTACGAACTAGTGATGAAGATCGCGAGATTTATTTGCGAATAAATTCTCCCATTAAATTTTTTTAAAAAATATTTTGAGAGTTATAAAAACTGTTTAATTAAAATAAATTTATTAATTTCGAAACACCACATGATCTGAAATATTTTAATTTTTTCAAGCCATCTTTTCGTATTTTTGAATGTATAACAAATAAAATATTCTAAAGTTCCTATTTATTTAAAAAATTAATTTAAATAAAAAATCAAAAATTTTATTTTATTTTCCATACACATTTTTTCAAAAAAATTATTTGCTAAAATTAAAATTTTTTTTTTTAATTAATTTAAAATTCAGAATTAATTTTTACGTTTTTTTTAAGATATTCGATTTAATAACAAGTCATCTTAAACGTGTTATTTTGTAACAAAATAAATTATCTAAAATTTTCTTATCAAAAAAAATTAATTTTAATTAAAGAATATTTTATTTTATTTTATTTTTCCGTTACAAAAATAATTAAAATCGAATTTTTCTGAATTAATTAAAATAAACAAGAACTATAAAACAGATATATATCATCCACGCAATTTAAATAAATATAAAATATATATGTCCTGATTTTATGATCAAATAAAAACTCTTTTGAGTTTTAGTTTCCTAGTAAACGATAAGCTTAAAATTATTCAATCTTATCAGAAATAGCTTCTAACATTCAAATTCTATCAGGAAGCTTCGAAACAAAGTGTTATACAAATACAACATCATCCCGAATCATCTCAGCCAAAAACAACTGCTTTGGACAGCCACCACCGCTAACCCACCGATGCCACATTGCCACGGCTTTTGCTGCGTCCTCCGACATCTGTTTCTGCCCCGGTTTATTCTGAAAAATAGCTTACAAAATATACTATTTTTCTATCAAAAAAATTGCACGAAAATAGCCCTGAGAACGGTTGAAAAACAACCCGAACAACCACTTTCACCGCTGCTGCTAACTGTCGTCGTCGCATCCTTTCGCTGCCCGTTCGGTGGTTGTTCCTATTCTGGTTTCCTACTGTTTTTAGCATTGGAATACTGCTATATATTGCTAGAAAAAAACACCTCAAAAACAGTCCCAAAAAAGTTCAAAATAGCCCCAAAACAGCCCCCGGTGCCACCGTCGACCACCACCGCTTGTGCTGATTTTTGTGCTGCCTTTTACGGCTCTTTTTCTCCCACTTTTAGACTATTTTTCAACCCAATTTTGCTGCTGTTTTATGTCTAAAAAATTACTTTAAATAGTTCTAAAAACATCTCAAAAAATCACCAAAAATGACCCGAATCGCCGTCGCCAAGGCTGTTTTGTGCCGGCTTTTTGCTATTTTTTGGATCTGTTTTGATGCTGTTTTTTATGCCTAAAACTTGTGAAAAAAAACATGCTGAAAAAAACTATTACAAAATCGTGAAAAAATCACTGCAATCCGTGGCCCGAAAATCCCAAAATCACCGCCGGTGTCGTCAGTTTTGCCATCGCCAGTTCTTCGTGTTTTTAGACCTTCAAACATATTCTTACATATATCGAACAATATCTAAAAAATAAAAAAAAATACATTGAAACTTATGTCCCGTTAAGGTTCACAATCGATCTAAAAAGCCTAAAACTATCACTATCAACCCTCCTTATTAAAACCAATAATAATCATTATTCAACTATTCAATCAAATATAAATAAAATAATGATCAGAAAATCGAGATTAGAGCGCCTGCAAAAAAAATAGCACAGTTCTAAAGCTACCCGATATCTCGATTAAACCATATTCATAAATCAAAACGACTCTTATACCAATTGTTAAAGGTAAACTGCCAAGATCATTGATTTGAATATGATTTTTTTGATAAAAAAAAAATAGACGGATAATCGCCAAAACAGGCTCCAGTTTAAAATTTTTTGATGTCGAACGATCAAAATAAAACACATACTCTCAAAGTTAGATTTGGGATTATATCTTTCAAAATCTGGTAGAATGATTTCAGTTACTGCAACAACCACGAATGTGAATCATTCGAGTTGAAACCTCGATCAAGCCAACCACGAATGTGAATCCTTCGAGTTGAAACCTCGATCAAGCTTTCTACTGTATTTCCGGACGCGAACCACGAACATGGAGTGGGCTACGATTTATCGTGATCTCCAACCTGCTAATCTAGCCACTTAAGATTTACGTAGAAATCCTAATTCAATAATGAATATAATGTGGGCTAGCATTAGCATAACCGGATATATATATATATATATATATATATATATATATGGGGCTACAACAGGGACCTATGGAGTAAATATGAATTAGGCTTCTAATATAATTACGAAAACTTGCCTGCCCCTAAGACAATTTCATAAAAATATAA